>JAXCMH010019989.1:0-51251 GCA_034783755.1 Circaetus cinereus
GCGCGCCCCGCCCGGGCGGGGCGCCCGGCCGTTGTGGTGGCTCACGCCGATGTGGTGGCGGGCTCGGCCGCCGGCCTCGGGACCTTGCGCAGCACCCCACGGTAGGACGGTGCGAAGGAGCGCTGGGTGGAGCGGCGGATCGGGTCGTGCTTCGGGCCCTCGGCACAGCCCCAGCGTTCCAGCTCGTACTCGGCGATCAGCAGCTCGGGTGCATCCATCCTCGCCGCCGGACGGTGCTTGCGGTCCGGCACCGACAAATCCCACGTCTCGTCCCCGTCCAGCACCTGGCGCAGCGACTGGGTGAACGCGGTTTGGGAGAGCACGATGCCACGCGGTGAGACCCGGGCGAACCATGCCTTGTAGAGATCGTAGAGGAAGCCCAGCGGCAGCAGGTCCCAGACGAAGTCCTCGCCGAAGACGTCCCAGAACTCGCGCACCGAGTCGTTCTCCCGGCGGTACTCGGACTTCAGGTTCGCCGCAGCCGCAGGCTCCGACAGTGTGGTGTGATTCATCAGCAGTACCCTCTTCAGCACGTATTCCAGCACCTCGCGGCGGTGGATGTAGTCGTTCTTGATGTATTTGCGCTCCCGGCCCTCGAACCGCTTGTCGAAGGGCACGAAGAGCTGGCGGCGGGCAAAGGAGTCGGACTTGTCCCGGGCCTTCGGGAAGTCGTTGATGCACTGGATCACCATGCCCCGGAACGAGATGTCCCCGGGGTCCTTGTGCTTGCGCTCCACGGTGAACTTGTCCCCGGTGACCACGGCCTTGAACTTGGAGGTGCGCTCGCTGTAGCCGCCCACGTCGTTCTCGTCCGTGATGATCGCCCGCGCCCGGGTCAGCCCGCCGAGGGCGAAGCGGTCGGAGAATTCGCTCAGCTGCACGCTGGCCGCGTGATCCTCCCCCACCAGCTCCCGCATCAGCGCGGCAATGGTGCCCTTGCCGTTGGAGCCATACGGCGAGTACAGGAACGCCGCCTTGTCCCAGGCCACGTTGTTACGCACCACCGCCGAGAGCAGCTCCCAGTACAGGTTCACGATCTGCGGGTCGTCGTGGAGCTCAGCCATCCACGACTCCACGTCCCACACCGAGCCGTCGGGGTGGGTGATTACCGGATTCGTGGCGTGCTCGTTGTACACGATCGGGGTCTTCATCAAGAACACCCGCTCCGGGGTGAAGGGCTCCAGGGTCTTGGTAGCGTGGTTGAAGATGCCGTTGGCCACCGGGATCAGCGTCGGATCGCGCTCCACCGCCACGAACGGCGCCTGGATCAGCAGCAGGCGGGTGGTGTCCTTGATCGTGGTCCCGTTCATGTGCGGGGCCAGACGCAGGATCATCCGCTCGATCTCCATCTCCGACTGCACGTAGGTGCCCGCATCACTGCCCTGGTCCATGTACACGCACAGCATGTCGAACTCGGACTCGTTCATCCGCCCGGTCAGCGAGACCCGCACGATGCGACGGCGCGAGAGCAGCACCTGAGCGACCTGTGCCGGAGGCAGGTGTCGTGGTGGGCTGAGCTTGGCAAACTCCTTGGGCCGCACGCTGTTCTCCACCGCAATCGCAGCGGTGATGCGACGCATCAGCTCGGTGCGGATCTCCTCGAACTCGACCGTGGTCTCCAGGATCGACTGCAGGTACTCACTGGTGGTCTCGTCGCACAGATCTTCCATGCTGCGCAGCAGCGCTGTCTCGCTGAGCGAATCACTCATCTCGTGCTCCTCTTCACGGATGGGAGCAACAACCGCCGAATACGGAACCTGCGACCACGCACCAACGCTGACTGCGCTGCGCGGGCCCGGCACGAATCCGGTGGTCTCACCGACCATCCCTCTACGACGTTTCCCTGAGCGCAGCATCTCCGCGAAGAGCACGAGCCCCGCGAAGGTGGGGGAATCGTGCTTGGCATCCTCGCCGTGATGGAGAAGACACGCTCAAAACTGGGTACAACGCTACCACAGCGAAAGATCCATGATCGTGCATCGACCACGAGCTGATGGCCGTACCCGGTATGTACCCAGTGTACCCAGTTGTGTACCCGGTTTTTTTCAGAACTGGGTACAGGTATCACGCCTAGTGAGAGCACACTTTGAGCTGTTTGTACCCAGTGTACCCAGTTGACATGAACTTATTGCATACGCGTGAGGAGAAGTACAACCCCTAGTACAAGTAGTACAAACGGGTAGTTATCCACAGGTAGCTGTTCACTGTGGTTCCTCTCATATATATAAAAAGTTGGCCCAAATCCGGGTACACCGGGTACAAGACCCCCTCATTCCCCGTCTGACGTGGGACGATACCCGTACCCAGTTTCCAGAATAAGTGGGTACACACTGGGTACAAATCGGGTACATTCCGGGTACACACCGGCATCTGGCGGCCGTGGCCACTCGACATCACTGACACAAGCCGTGGTACAAAAGGGCGGGGTGGAGATGTTATCCACAGGCGTGTCCACTGGTACAAACCGAGGTTGTCCACAGGTTGTGCACAGCCGTGTCCACAGGTTATCCACAGGCTGCGGACCGTGCACGGCACCCGCGTGCTCCGGAACCGGGTACAACCGGGTACGCACCCGAGATCCCAGCTCGTGGTCCTCGGCCAACCGGGTACGCACCTGCACTGCCCGTGGTCCCCGACCAGCATCCGGGCATGGAAAAACCCCTGGACGGGGATGCCGGCCCGTCCAGGGGTTTGCGTCGTAGAGACGAGAGGAAGATCATCGGTGGAGAAGATCTTTCACGACCGAGTCACCGGTCAGCACCAAGCATAGGCCAGTGCTGCAATCATTGTCCATTGCGCGATAGCCGGGACCGATCCCTGATAAACTGTCCATGCTTTCTCACGGAGTTGCCGACAAAAGTCAGCGACAACGCCCGGGCCCGCGACGCCAGGTCCGCGACGCGACACTCACAGCTCGACGCGCAACCGCAGCACAATCCCGGGCCCAGGCCCGCGACGACCCTGTGCGCCAACTCCCGCACGTGGTCCCATTCCCGCTCCCGCGAAGCACGCACAGCACACAGCCCACGGGGCACACGGACAATGCCATGTGCCCCGTGGGCTGTCATTCCAGGACAGGAATCAGCTGCGCGCAAACTCGATGCGTCGAACGAGCACAGCGGTGATCAGCGAGCGTCTGCCGCACTGTGGGCATCGACTGCGCTGCGGGGAAACCCCGGCCACCTCATCGACCATGCCACGGTGCACCGCGCACGTGGCGACCACCGCACGGCTGGCGTGACACGCACAGCGCCGTGCCACCCGCAGCAGCACCGTGGCAGTGCTGCCACAGACTCCCGGCGCCGTCTCCCCCGGCCACGCGCAGCGCAGCGCACTGCTAGAGGACAAAGCCGGCCTGGCTCACCATGTGCTCGATCAGCCAGAAGACCCCGCAGGCCCCGGCCAGCCCGAGCACCGCCAGCACCAGGGCCAGGCCCAGCACACGCCGCTCGATCGTCACCGCCAGCGCCTCGCGGCTCTCGCTGCGGGCGGCGAACGCATCGGTGATCAAGCGCGGCTCGTAGTACGCACTCTCATGCTCTCGTGACACGCTCATGGTCTGCTCCGTCCTTTCGCGCGCTCCTCGGCGCGCAGCTGGTTCAATGCCTGTTCGGTCGCCCGCTCCCGGGTCGTGAGCACCTCCGGGCGAGTGAGGGTGTAGGTGCTGAAGGTCTCCGGCTCCCGGGGCATCACACCCACCCGGTCGGCGAGCACGTAGGAGAGCATCATCTCCATCACCCCCGAGCTGCGGGCGAACTCCCCCATCTTGGTCGCCAGCTGTTTCACCGAGTCCGCCAGCATGCTCACGTCCGAGAAGCCCTCGGCGATGTGGGTCTCGATCGCATGCAGCCGCAGGTCCTCGTCACGCAGTCGGTCCAGAGCCCAGCCCGTGGTCGCATCCACCGGCTGCTGGGCGCCGAGCAACGCCATCAGCGCGGCGGTGATCACCGACTGCAGCGGCACTTGCGCGCGGGTGATCGGTGTGCCGGCCGCACGCGAAAGCGTGTCGTAGAGCAGCTCCACCAGCTCGATGGGCACCGAACGCACCTGCACAAAGCCCAGCGACTTGCTTGCTCCAGCACCCGGTGTCTTCTCGTGGAACGAGAACGGCGTGGGCTTGACCGGTGGACCCTCGATGTCCGAGTCCTCGGCCCCGGTTCCCGCCCGGTGGTACGGCGCCGTCTCCTGGGGCTCACCAGCCCGGGAGGCGGCGTCGAAGCGGATCCGCGAGAGATCCGTTGTCGTCACCGGGGCCCCCTCGCTCACCATCTCGGTGCTCGCCTGGGCCTCGACCGCCGCCTCCGGGGCCTGTGCGGGTGTCTGCTGCGTATCCTCAGCCACGGCGTCGGCCGCCGTCACCGGCTCCTCCACGTGCGGACTCGATGCGCTGACACCCGAGCCCGAACTGCCAGCGCTGTGAGAGCGGTGGTACTGGTCCAACATCGTCTCGAACTCACCCATCGAGCTCACCGTCCTCCTCACGGTCCACCAGGTAGTTGTCCCCGCGCATGGTCTTGGTCAGCAGCTGGTTGGTGGTCTGGTTCTGCGCGATCAGGTTCTTGACCATCGCCAGCATCGACTGCGAGAGCTCGACCAGCTCGTTGAGCCGGTTGATCTCCAGCGTGGGCAGGTCGTAGTCCCCGTTCTCGCGCTTGATCTTCTCCTCCACCGCCTCGGTGACGTACTGGTTCACGCTCAGCTCGTGGCTTGCCGCCCAGTACACCACCCGTTCCCGGGTGTCGGGATGAACCCGGGTGACCAGCCGGGGATAGTTCTGCGGTGTCAACTCACCACTCATATCCCACTCCTTTCTTTTCACGCATCGTGTGTGATTCAACAATAGCACGCAGCCGCAATGTCTTTGGATATGAAAAAGCCCCGACGCACAATGCGCCGGGGCCTTTCTCACGCAGGACTCACGTGGTGCGGACCAGCTGGGATGCCAGCACACAGCCCGGGTGCTCGGCGATGCCGGAGAACTCGTCGCGGTCGACGTAGAACTTCTTCCCGGCCAGCCGCACGCACTGCGAAGGCTGCGCCTGCATCGCATCCGGATCCATGATCACCAGGTTCACCTGCGCATCCCAGATCCAGAAGTAGAGCAGTCCGATGCGGTGGTCCTCACCGTGCTCCACGCGCAGCTTCTCCACCAGCTCCGTGGTGATCCCGATCGCCGGGTTGTCGGTGGCCGAGGTGCGTACCGTGGCCGCCAGCAGCCACAGTGTTCCGTTCTCGTCCACGTACTCGTAGCGGTTCGCCGCCCCGGTCTGGTACAGGGCGTCTCCCACCCCGCGCTGCAGCGCCACCACGCCCTCGATCATCGTGCGCAGCGGGGGAACGGGCTTGGTCAATCGCAGTCCAGCCATCGTCGTACTCCTTCTCATCGGTGCTGCCCACGTCGGGGGCAGCCATCCTGCGACGCACCGGATGTGCGCCGCTGTCACAAAAACTACCCCTACTTTTACAACACGGTCAAGCATGGGCCCCACGTCGTGACATGGCTCACACACCCCGACCTCACGGTCGGGGTGTGGAGGAGGCGGCTGGATGCCCAGCCGCCGAGAAGGGAGAAGACACACATCACACTCACTTCGAGAGGAACCCCATGTCACAGCTCATTGACGACTCGACGCTGGCCGCGATCTTCCACCCGACCAACGCCACCTGCGCCCCACGGATCACCGAGGTGCTCACCCTTGCCCGCCATGCGTTCTTCGAGGCCACCGGCGACCAGAACCGCATCGCCGACTGGCTGGAGCAGGAGGTCCACGGCTACCAGGAAGCCCCGCACCACGACGGCTACGCCTTCCCGCGCTACCGCCAGTACGTCGAGCACTACACCGCGCACGAGGCGCCGATGCGCCGGTTCATGACCACCGGGCTGGAGGACCTCGATGGCTCCATCGCCGAGACCCTGGCGCGCACCGCGCTCCAGATGCTGCAGCGCACCGTGCTGCTGGCCGGCGACGGGCTCGCCTGGAACGCCGTGGTGCCCGGAGACTGCGCGGCCGATGCGCGCACCACCCTGGGCGCCAACGGCGTCCACGGGCCGGCGCAGGTCGACACCATGACCCTGCTGCTGCCCGACACGCTCACCGAGCTCTACCAGCACACCGTGGCCGGGGGCAACGACGATGAGTCCCCCTGGGACACCGTGGCCGCCCACGCCGACACCGGCCCGCTGCACAGCCTCTACAAGCGTCTGGCGCGGATGCTGGGTGAGGCCAGTGCCACCAGCACCGAGACCACGGTGCAGCTGCTGCACTGGAGCACCCAGCACACCCGGCAGCTGCGCCTGATGCCCGAGGAATACGACATGTCCTACGAGGCCCAGCGTGCCTTCACCTCCTCGGTGCTGGCACTGCTGGCCCCGTTGCACCTCAGTGATCCCCAGCACGTGCTGCTGGATCTGGCACGCAGCGAGCTCACGGAGCATCTGGACACCACAACCTTCCCCACCGTGGCCCGGGTGCTGCGCACCGTACTGGGGCGTGCATCATGAGCACGGTGCACGTGGGCCTGACCGGCTTCGGGTCCCTGGTGGTCACCGTGAGCCTGAGCACCCCGATGCCGGTAACCCGCTACGCCCGACACAGCGCCCGGATCGCAGAGCTGGCCCGAGAAGCCGCCGTGGGTTTCCTGGTGGCACGCGAGCAGAAGACCTACGAGTCCGAAGCCGAGGCTGCCGCCCGCATCGAGTCCTCGCTGGGCCCGTTGCACGCCGAGATCCAGCACGGGGTCACGGTGATCGAGACGGTGACCTTCACCGAAGCCTGACCACATCCATCTCCGAACGACCCGGGCTCAGCACCATGCTGGGCTGAGCCCGGACCACCAACACACCAGAATCGAGAACACCATGACACCGACACCACTGAACGCACTGGCCCACGCTCTGATCTACGAGAACCTGCGCACCGCACAGGCCGAGGCCGTGATCCGCGCGGCGTTCACCGAGACCAATGCGCTGACCCGCGTGTGGATCACCCGCGAGTACGACGGCTACGCCCAGGGCGAGCCGATCCCCGCCTACCGCGCACCGCATCCCCCGCTGGCCGGCCCCGGAGACCCGGTGATCACCGTCGGGCTGGGCTGGCTCAACCGCTACCCCACCCAGCTGCCCGAGGGCGCGGATCTCACCACCCGGCGTGAGTACGCGGTGCGCGATGCCTTCGAGGAGATGGTGGTGCTGCTCACCACTGTGTTCACCCTCGACCTGCATCTGGCCGAGGGCCACGAGCCCACCGAGGCCCACCGTGAGGCCGTTGCGGCCCGGCTGCTGGCCGGACAGCGCGCACAGCGCCCGGAATCCCGATGGGCGCGCACGCCCTACCCGCGTGAGGACGTGGACGCTCTGATCGCACTCTGCGCCCGCTTCTCGACCCCGGCCACCGAGACCGCCCAGGCCCGGCTGGGACTGCTGGGCAACCTGGGCCTGGCCGCGCAGAACTACGAGATCGAGCTGATCGTCATCATCATGCTGCGCGCGCTGCACACCGCACTTTCGGCCGACACCTACGGCGTCGAGGCGCGGGCGGCAATGCGCGCGATCCTGGTGCGCTTCCCCGAGTACCGCACCTTCGCCGCTGCCAGCCTGTCCCCGTACACCGCCTGAACCCCATCCACCACCTACGAAACGAGAGAACCATGGCACACCCACTGCCCACCACCGACCCCTTCGTCATCCTCGCCGGAGGGCTCGTCGCCAACAGCCCGCATCTGCCCGTGCTCGACGTCGACGCACTGCATCTGGACCTGGAGAACGAGGACGCCGAGGGACCGATCGAGCACGCTCGGGTCCTTGTCACCAACTCGGCGTACTCGGGTCTGACCGACGACGGGGCCCCGATGGTCGAGCAGGTCTCGCGCCTGCTGGACTACCCCGCAGAGGATTCCACCGGCATCCTGGAGGACATCGTCGTCGTGGTCAGCGAGTACGGCACCGGCGCCCAAGTTCAGGAGCTGAGCCGACTGCTCACCGCCAACGGCTTCACCGCTACCGGCTGCAGGAACGCGTGATGAGCTCCTTCCTGCTGCTGGCCTCCGAGTCCATCGCGGCCCAGCCCCAGGATGAGGTGCGCGATCTGCTCGATGCCGGCTTCATCCTCACCGGACTCACCAAGCCCAACATCTCGGTGACCGCCGTGGTGCCGCGCTGGACCCCGCAGAGCGAGGAGCTGGCGAAGGTCAGCTTCGAGACCGCCTTTCAGCTCTACGACCGCACGATCCCCGCCACCGACTACCATCTGGTGCTGGCTCAGCCCGACACCACCCGCGAGGCTGTCCGCTCCACTCCGGACACCGATCCCTACGCCGCCTGGATCTGGGCCACGCTGAACGCGGTGCCCGAGCAGATCCCGGCCGTGGTGGTGTGGGGCGCGCAGCTCTACGCGGTCAACGCCGCCGGTGCCGCCCTGCTGTCCCGCGCCGTGACCGTCTTCTCGGTCCCGGTCCAGTCCTCGGGCTCGGTGGCCATCGCCGACCTGGTGCCGCCATTCTAGGGCTGGTGCCGTGGGTTGGAGATGCGCCCTTGCCCTCGTGCTGCCTGTGGCCGTGCGAGGGGCGGGGCGTTTCTTTCCTGTGCCGGGGCGTGCCGTGCACAAGATCGGGAAAAGCGTGGAAGATCGCCAGTCGGCGACTTCGAGGAGGTGCGTGGAAAGAATCACACGACGCACAGCTGCGTCGTGACAGAATCCGTAGGCAGGCGGTAGTGACCGCCTGCGAGGAAAAATGTGGCCGAAAACCGGGTACCCGGGGCCAGAAATTGTCGTATCGACACACTGCACAAGGAGATCATCATGACTGCTCAGACCTACGTCGCCCGTCTCACCAAGAGCTTCGTCGAGGGCAAGACCCTCTACCGCAACTCTGACGGCTCGGTGACGCTGCTGCTGAACCTGGCCGCGAAGTCTCGGCGCAAGCTGCGCAACCCCAAGCCGAACTCGACCGAGACCTACGCCACCGACTTCTTCACCGCCGAGGCGTTTCTCTCCAAGGAGTACGTGGCCGAGCACCAGCTGGGCATCTACGCCTGGCTCAACGAGGGCGATCTGATCGCGGTGGACGTGGAGTTCCGCGCCTCCGAGAACGAGTCCTACGTGAAGAACGGCGAGACCGTCTACGCCCAGAAGTTCGTCGTCATCGGCTTCCCCGAGCCGCTGGAGACCATGGACGTGCGTCGCGCCCGCTTCGAGTCCAAGCGTGCGGGCAACGGCTTCGCCGGTGCCTCGAACCAGAGCCAGAACCAGGCTCAGGCGCCCCAGCAGGCTCCGGTTCAGAACCAGGGCACCCAGATGCAGCAGAACGGCTACCAGGGCGGCAACGGCGGCTACCAGAACCAGGGCTACCAGGGTCAGACCCAGCCCCAGGCTCAGCCGCAGCAGGCTCCCGCCCCGACTCCGGCCGCCGGCGGCTTCCAGTCCGGGGCCAGCCCCTTCGGGAACATGCCCTCGAACTGAGCGTAAGCCCTGAGAAAGCCCCGTGCACCGTCACCCCGGTGCACGGGGCTTTCTTTTCACGCATTCCACCTGCCATGAATCCGTCAGTGTTCCACCCGCATCGAGAAAGAAGTGTGCCATGACCATCACCATCATGAATCCCACCATCTCCGCCGTGCTGCCCGCCCACCGGGCACTGAAGATCAGTCGCTCGGTGCTGGCCAAGAACCTGGCGTGTGCGCTGCGTCGGTCTGAGATCACCGATCCACGCACCGCCGTGGACACCGTGCTGCGCCAGTGGAACGTCGCCCGGCTCCAGGACTACCAACTCACCCCGCTGACCAGCGACGATCCCCTGGGTGCGGTGCTGGTGGCCTCGATCGCGCAGCTGATGAGCGACACCGAGACCTCCTCCCGGTTCATCACGCTGGCACGAGCGATCCACACCCAGCTCGCCGAGCTGGTGGATGCCCCGCTCTACGTCACCGCCTGGCTGCGCGGCTGCACCCGAGTACGTCACGGGACGCGCTACACGTTCACCGGACAAACCTGCCCGCGCTGCGGAAAGAACCCGGTGGTCTTCAGCGTCAATGGCGTGACCGTGGCATGTCTCAACGATGCGGAATGCGGCTTCGAGACGCTGATCTAGCGACTGCGATGCGCTACTGATAAGAGGGTCTGTCACCACAGGTGACAGACCCTCTTTTTCTGTGCTTTCTCACAGAATACCGGGTGTTATGCACTGCAGTGTTTGACATAACCCGCAATCTTCGGGGAAGATATGGCTAACGCACCAGCGCTAATGACTCACGGTGAGCCATTACCCCAACCCACTGAGGAGAAACCCCATGGCACAGACCGTCAAGATCCTGCTCGAAGACGACATCGAGGGCGGCGAGGCCGCCGAAACCGTGCGTTTCGGTCTGGACAACACGCAGTACGAGATCGACCTGAATGCGGACAACGCGCAGACGCTGCGTGAATCCCTGCGTCCCTATGTCGCCGCCGCGCGAAAGGCCACCGGTCGTGGTGCGACCACCCCGCGTGCGAATCGCACCAATCCCGAGACCAAGGCCATTCGCGAGTGGGCTCGGACCAACGGCTACCAGGTCGCAGACCGGGGCCGCATCGACGCCGCGATCTCCCAGGCATATCACGACATGAAGGCGAACCGGCCCTACCCCTCCCCCGAAGATCTCGCGGCGCGCGCGGCCGAGAACGAGAGCACGGAGTCCAAGGCCACGGAGAAGGAGACCGCCGAGGCACAGTGAACGAGCGCCGCGCAAGAAAGCCCCCGCAGGGAACTGCGGGGGCTTTCTTTTTCACCACGCGCAGCCAGCACAGCACAACGGCCCCTGGTTCTCAGCGAACCAGGGGCCGTTGGCGTCACACGTGACGCTGAGCCGAGCTACTTCGTCGAGCGCAGCTTGGACAGCCCGCGCACGCCGAACACGGCACCGGTGCCGCCGAGCACGGCCAGCAGGATCCAGGCGGCCGGCGAGGGCTTCAGCCCGCCGTCGTCATCGACCTGCGCCAGACCGGTCTTCACCACCGTGGTCTCCTCCGGAGCGTCCGGCTTGTCCTCCGGTGCCGGGTCCGCCGGAGTGCTCTCGGTGGGCTCCGGGGCCGGAGGTGCCGGCTTCTCGGACTCGGTCGGCTCGGGATCCGGGGTCGGGGTCACCGTCTCCGTGGGCTCGGGATCGGGCGTCGGGGCCGGCGGCACCTCGGCGGCAGGGCTCTTACGGTTCACCGCGTCGTAGCCGTCGTCATCCGAGACCAGATCCGTGTTGGTCTTGCCGTTGTCACGACCCTTCTCCGGATCGTCCGGGGAGGTGATCATGGCACGGTTCTGCGCATCGGTCTCCGGCGCCAGGTCGGAGACGTACTTCGCCGAGACCGCGATGGAGACCTCCGCGCCCGGATTCAGGTTCGTGAAGTGCACCGTGGTGGAGCTCTCGATCGTGTACTCCGGCGCCTTCACCTCGCCCGTGCCCGCCTCGGGAGCAGGGGTGGTCTCCCCGGCACCCGGGGTCTCCTCGGCGGCCGCCGCCGAGGTCACCGCGTCACCGGAATCGTCACCGCCAATGGGACCGGAGCTGCCGCTGAAGCTGCCACCGATCGCCCCGGACTCGGACTGCTCAGGGTCCGGCGACTGGTCACCGGTGGAACCACCGTAGCTGCCACCCTGACCCTTCTCGGCGGGATCGGTCGGGTTCGGGCTCGGGTTGAACACCGGACCCTTGTCGTCGGGCGCACCGGAGGCCGGAGGCTGGGTCACCGTGCCGTCAGCACTGAACGGCACCGTGGTCTCGCCCACCTTCTCGGCGTAGTTCACCGGGGTGCCAGGGTTCACGATGGTGACCCCGGTGATCTTCAGCGAAGCAGGGTCGATGCCCGCACCGACCACGTCCTTCACATCCACCGACCCGGCGTTGCCGGTACCGGCGTTGGTCGCGGTCACCGCGAAGGAGGCGTCACCGCCGGCGGCCGGAGCCGTGTCGTTGGTGAACTCCTTGTGGATCTTCAGGTCCGGAGGAAGGATCGGCACGGTCACCGTGTCGCAGCCGTCGGTGTCCTCGTCCACGGAGACGACGGCCGGCTGCTCGCAGGTGCCGCCCTTCGTGGGATCAGACGGTGAGGTGACTTTCGCACCGTTGACCGCGTCCTTGGCCACGTATCCCTTCTCCAGCTCGACCGTGGCATAGACGGTCTGCGTCGCCCCGGCAGCGGTGTCGGGCAGCGTCACGGAGGTCTTGTCCTCGGAGACCTTCGCACCCTCGGGCAGCTCGGTGTTGGAGGGCCCGGACCAGGTGATCGAGTCCTTGACCAGACCCTCGCCGAAGGTGTCGGTGATGACCGGGGTCTTCGCCACCGAGCCACCGGCGTTCTTCACCTGGAAGCCGTAGGTGATCGAGCGGGTGCCCTTGTTGTCGTCGGAGACCGAGACGCCGAACTTGTTCAGCTGCAGGTCCGCCGGACCGTTGGGTTCAACCACTGTCGGGGTGTAAGCGACCTTCAGCGGAGCCGGGGGCTTGGGCAGCACCGGAGCCACCACCGTCTTGGCGATGGGGGTGGTTGCCGTCATGATGTGGTTGACCAGCGGCTCGACCGTGCCGGAAACACCACCGGGGTCCTTGCCGTTGACGCCCGAGACGCCGAAGGAGACCGTCGCACCGTTGTTCACCAGGAAGCTGACACCGAGCTCTTCGATCGCCCGCTGGTTGTCGGGGATGCCCCCGCCCTGGCTGCGGCCCTGCTTGACCATGAACGCAGTCTTGGTCTTCTGCGCGGCCGTGCCCTGCACCGACTGGGTAACGGGGTACACCAGCGACTTCTTGTTCACGAACGAGGAGATCACGCCCTTGCCCGGAGCAGCGTACTCGTAGCGCGGAGCCGGAGACGCCGGATTGGTGGACTTGTTCGTGGGCTGAGCATTGAGCGAGCCGGCGTTGACGTAGAACTTCTTGGGGTACGCCTCCTTCGCACCATCGGCGTACTTCAGCGAGAAGGTCTCGTTGACGTTGAACACGCCGTTCTTCGAGATGTTGTCGATGAAGTTCGAGTACAGGTCGATGTGCGGATTGCCGGTGAAATAGGTGCGGGTGTGCTTCGGACTCGTCGAGAAGTTGTTGAACGTCACCGTCGCGTCGATGGGACGACCGGTCTCGATGTCCGTGGCCACGTTCTTCCACGTCGCGGTGATCGTGGAATCGTTCTTGACGTCGTAGGTGGTCGCGGTGTTCGAGTTGTAGCTGGGCACGTCGTAGCCGGAAAGAATCTTGGTCGCGCCCGTGGAGTCCTTGTACGTGAGCCGGTTCCGCTCGCCCTTGGCCAGATTCAGAGTCTGCACCTTGGTCGCGTTGGTCACCTTCACATTCGCCGCATCCAGCGACGCCTTGTCGTTGGTGAGCGTGAACGGCTGGGCATAAGCCATCTTGTCGTCAATGACAATGGCCTTGTTCGGATCAGCGTTCTTGATCTGGGAATTGACCGTCTTGTCATAGGCGGCCTTGGCCGCATCGTAAGCGGCCTTCTTCTGCGCGTAGTCGGCGTTGAGCTTCTTCTGCTCCTCGGTAACCTCCTTCAGCTTCGCGATCTCCGCATCGTTAGCCTCAGCAGCCTGCGTGACCTTGGCCTCGGTGTCGTCCCCGGCGTCAGCGACCAGAGACTTCTCGGTGTTCTTGGTCACCACCACACCGGCGTCGCTGGCAGCCGTGGCCGCGTCCTCCAGCGCCTTCGCGTTGGGGATCTCCGGACCCTTCGCCGCCGCAGCGGCCGTGGTGTCCTTGCCCGTGTCCGACGCCGTGGCATCGTCGGCCATCGCAGCACCGGAGGCACTGGTCATCAGGAATGCACCCAGACTCAGCACGGTGGCCGAGGTGGTGAGAGTGCGTCGCGTGCGCGTGCGTGCGCGCACAGTGGTCTCGCTCATGAGGATCTCCTTCATCAGTGGAATGTGCTGTGGATCACCAGCACAGCAGACACAGCCCGTTCAGTGTCTGTTGGGCACAGCATATCCGACAATGTGCCGTTACCACGTCCTGACACGATGATGAAGTGTGCGCGAGAAACGCGGGTGTGAAATGACCCCTTGCGATACCGCTGTAACTTTGGGCTGTCGGTATCGCAAGGGGTCATTGACGTGCGTGTCACGGGTACGGGGGTCCGCGTCGCACAGTGAGCACTGGGAGAAGGAGTCCCACGCCCTGTGATCATGACACGTGGGCACACGCTGCGCCAAACACAGATGACACCGTGTGTCGAGCGCATTACTACTGGTCACAGGCCACATTCAGACATCTCCACCGTGACACGTCCACTATCCACACGCTCAGCGCACCGGCACCGCCTCCACCACCAGATTCCGATCGTAGACCGTCCGGCCATCGACCACCGAGGCCTTGCACGTGATCATCAGCAGCCGGCGCGGACCCTGACGGTCAGTGATCGAGAACGTGGAGGAGAGCCGGTCCTGGTCCACGTAGGAACGCTTGACGACCTTCCAGCGCTGCACCCCGCCGTGGCCGTCAGAGGTCGACAGCGGCATCCCCACACTGCTCGCGTAGAGATTCGACATCGGCGCCCAGGAGCCGTCGGCCCAGTTCACGTGCCCGGCGACCACCGAGGTGCCGCGCGCGGCGGAGATCGGAGCGGCGGTGTCCAGCACCGCCGCCTGGAAGGACACCGGCAGCTCCATGCTCACGGTGTGGGGCCCCACCCGCCGCACGCCCTTGTCCACCAGACCCACGGTGAGATTCGCCCCGGGCATCGAAAGCTCATAGGCCCCGATCTTCGACCAGTCGTGATCCACAGGCCCTCGGCCACCGCCCGGTGAGATGCCGTCGAGATCCACCCCGTCCATCCCGCTCACCGGGTGCCCCCGGTCGTCGGCCGCGTAGTTCACCGGACGCCCCGAGGCATCCACCGTGCCCACCGCCGCCGCAGGGTCCAGCGTGGGCACCGGCGCGCTCTGGGTGCGTGCTGCGCGCGCGGCCGCGTCGTCGAAGGCGCTGAAGTGGTGCTGCGGGTTGCTCGCGCGCGGATCATCGCCAGCGGACTCGGCCATCGACCCGGGACCCTCGGGCACCAGCGTGGAGGTGGTGTCATCGCGCTGCGCGGCCCAGGCACCGTCGGTGTAGCCGCGCGCATGCCCCGTGGTCGAGTCCAGCCCCTGGCGTGCTTCAGCCGCCCCGGGCGCATCGCCGAGCATCGAGAGGATGCTGCGGGTCGCATCCCCGTCGTTGAGCCCCAGATCCGCCGCCTCCCCCAGCCCCAGCAGCGAGACCAGCAGCAGCGCACCGGCACCGACCGCGCGTCTGCGGGTGCCACGAGTTGATGCACGAGTCACCGGAGCCGGTGTGCGCGGTATGAAATGCGCCCAGCGCTCATCGTCATCGGTCATGGTGAATCCCCCACAGCAATCGGTCTGGTCGAGAACATTCTAGCGACGGGCATTTCGTGAACGTCACGCTCACGCCGGGGACGCCCGCACCACGTGATTGTGCGTGAATTCCACCCCACCACCGGCAGTTTCCGTGGGCTGGCAGGTGATGAGAATCAGCTCGCGCGCACCGGTGCGGTCATGCAGCTGGAACAGGCGCGAGAGCTGGCTCTGATCCACGTCACGGGCCTCGGTGATCGACCAGCGCTGGAGTGCGCCGGAGGCGTTCGAGGTAGTCACCGCCATGCCGGGGGCCGCCACGAACAGGTTCGACATCGGCGCCCAGGAGCCGTCCACGTAGTTCACGTGCCCGGCAATCACCGTGGTGCCGGCGTCCGCATCGACCGCCGCCGAGGTGTTCAGCCACCCGGCCTGGAAGGAGACCGGCAGCTGCATCTGCTGGGTCGTGGCATTGACCCGCTCCACGCCCTTGGCCACGTACGGGATCAGCAACGACGCCTGCGGGATCGAGATCGACGCGGCCGGGATCGCGGCCCAGTCCACCTGCTGCGGGCCGTAGCCGCCCCCGGCCGAGATGTGGCTGAGATCCACCGCATCCATTCCCGTCACCGGCAGCCCGTTGGCACCGGCCACCAGATTCTGCGTGAACGCCGGGCCTAAAGCAGTGGTCTCGGTGGTACCGGTCACCATCCCGTCGCCGGGATCCACCGGGTGATCGACACGATCCGTGGACCCGTAAGGCGTGTGCTGCAGCCCGAGCGACTGGAAGACGACCGAGTGCCCGTCGTGCACCGCGTAGTCGGCCACCAGTCCCCCGGTGAGTCCCAGACACAGCACCGAGCCGGTGAGCAGAGCCGCCGGACGACGCAGCATGGAATGTCGCGGAGCATTCTCGGAAGAATCGCGGGAAACGGTCATGGCCACGGCCTTTCAGGGATGAATGCAGTGTTCCCAGAATACCAGCAGTCTGCATGTGGTGACACATTCTTCCCCACCCATGAGAAATCGCCGGAACAGCACCCATTCTCCGTGCGTCCCCGCCAGGAATCCCCGTGGACAGGAAGAGAATGCGCGCCGCTCCGGCGACAGAATTCAGTGTAGCCCAGACACGAACACTGGCCCCGTGGTGAGCCACGAGGCCAGTGCATGTGATGCAGAGGGGCCGGTCTTAGCGCCGGGGGTCACCGAGACCGGTACATCACCGTCGAGCCTACCGCACGCCCGGCCTCACGCTCACGGCGCGTACTGCGCGGTCTTCGCCGCGATGAACAACCCCTGCCGGTTCAGGTTCCGCGAGTAGGCGGCATCCAGGTAGAACACCGGCATCGAGTCGTGGGTGAACATCTGACTCACCTTGCCCAGCAGCTTCGGGTACAGCGCCTCGCGCAGCGGCCCGGAACCGCCACCGTAGACGTAGACCACCTCGGTCGAGGCCCCGGCCACGGTGAGCATGCGCCCGAACTGCTCGGTGATCTCCTGGGTGAAGAACTCGATCTCCTTGTCCAGATACCGCTGCACCGAGGCCCGCAGCTTGCGCTTCATCGGCGAGGGCTCGGTGAGCAGGAACTCGGCCAGGTGCTTGCGCGTGGCGAAGCCGTGCTTCACGCCCGCCTCGTCCATCGCCGCCAGCGTGGCATCGAGCACCGAACCGTAGCCCTTGTTGAAGGTGTGGGAGGCGTCCTGGTTGAAGGCCCCGGCGGTGAACACCGGGAAGTTGACCGTGCCCTCCCCCACGTCCACACCCAGGGAGTGGGTGGCGGCCACGACGTCCTCGGCGGTGTAGTCGGAGGTGTCCACCCCGTGCGCGGCCAGATCCTGGAACATCGCACGCATCAGCGGCACGCCTAGCGCGTTGATCGCGTACTGCGCCGAAGCACCCTCGGGCACCACCTGCACATCGGCCACCGTGATGCGCACGATCACCGGGCGCGCGAAGTTGTTGATCACCACCGTGTGCCCGGTCCCGGTGAACGAGCGGGCGTAGTCGCGGCGGAAGCGGGAGAACTCGCCGATCGGCAGCGAGAGCCCCAGATTCGCCGTAACGTCCAGCGGCTGATCCGGCAGCGATCCGTGCTCGGTGACGTAGCGCTGCAGTGCGTAGCCGGCCACCAGCCCCAGCACCAGGGCGTGGGCCAGAGGCTGCTCGGCCTTGGAGCGCTTGCCCACCGCCGTGAACACGTCCACCGAGGCGGAGTCCGCATTCAGCCCCCGGCGCCCGAACAGCCGTCGGTAGGAGTCCGCGATCAGCGGAGAGTCGAAGCTGGCGTCGAGGTTGTTGAAGAAGTCCTGGGTCACCACCTCGGCTGCGGCGGTATTCGCCAGCGGCACGGTGTTGGCGTGAGTCACCGTGGCCACCGAGGACGGCAGGTCGATCAGCTGGCGGTTGCTCCCGGCAGCGTCGGTGGCCAGCACCGCCTTGGTGTAGCCGTTGCCGATGTCCAGTCCACCGGTGAGAGTCATGTGCGTCATGGGTGTGCGTCCTTGTCTGTGTCGTGATGCATGTGCGTGTGCAGGTCTCAGATCTGGCTGAGGTCCATGGTCTCGGGTTCATCCACCGGCGTGGACGCGGTCTCGGGTTCAGATGCAGGCGCCGGAGTCGCGGGTGCCGGTTCCGGTGCCGCCTCGCGAACGACCGGCTGCTGAAGTGGTTCCTGCTCCTGATCCTGCTGGGACTGAGGCTCGGGCTCGGGCTGGGAATCAGCCTGGACGGCCACCGTGGGCTCGCCCGTGCCAGCACGGGCCTGCTGGATGACCGAGGCCGGCGGGCGGCCGCGCCGTGGCAGCTGACGCACGGTGCGGGTGAGAAGGTCCACCATGCCGTCGCGCTCGATCTGTGCGTGGATCAGCAGCCGGATCGAGATCGAGGCGTTGTCCTGGGCATCCAGCCACTGCAACGTCGAGACGTCCTCGGGCGGAACATTGAGTCGTCGGCGTGAGGGTGCACGCTGCGCATTCGCCATGAATGCCTCCTGATAATTGCCGTGATGTGGTACCTGGGGCGTACCAACTATGAACCAGCCTAGCAAAAAGAATGGAATTGGTCCACACCAGGGACCAATGAACCAGCGTCCATGACAATGTCACACCGGGCAGCGGCAGGGGCCGCTGCCGAGAACACAGATGAATGATTTGTTTCCATCATCGCACCGGTCGCTCACGACCGGTGCGACATATCACCAGGAGTCACTCATGAACGCACTGCGCCGTTTCTTCTCGTCCTTCCGCACGCTGGACCCCGACACCGTGGCCTCCGTGGTCCCCGGAGACACCGTGCTGCGCCAGGTCTCCCACGTCGCCGGAGACCCTCGTTCGACCATGGGCATCGAGCACACCCGCGTGTGGGTCACCAAGGTCACCGCACACCGGATCTACACCACCGATGCCCACGGCGTGGACCAGAGCTGGAGCCGCCACGGCTACGCCGCAGGCTCCACCCGCCCGCGCACCGCGCGGCTGTTCCGCACCCACACCACCACCGTCTGAAGGAGCACCCGAGATGTCCGAGAAGATCTTCCTGCAAAGCCACCACTGTGCAGCACTGCGTCTGGCGTTCATGGTCGTCTCCCACCAGCGTCGGCTCACCGATGTCGAGGTCGCCGCCTGTGAGACCATCACACACGCCCGCCCGCGCCGATTCTCCCCGACCGTGGTGCTCACGCTCACCGAAATGCAGAAAGAGGCCACGGCCGTTGTGCTGAACGAGCTGCTCACCGGACTGCGCGAGGCGGGTCCGATGCACAGCCACCGCGAGCTGGAAGAGCTGGAGCAGTTCTTCACCACCGCATGAGAGAAAGGCCGGCACGCCATGACCCTGAGACTGGGCCTCTACGACGCCCTGACGCTGAAGACCGTGGTGCTCAACTACGCCACGGCCCACCAGCTGCACGACGATGACCTGCACCCTGTGCACCAGCTCAACGACGATCTGGAGCGTGAGCTGTTCGCGCCGCATGAGGTCAAGGTGATCGACCTGGACGCCTACGGGCTCGAAGGTGAGATCACCAGTCACCTGATGCACATGATCGAGCACATCGCAGCCCAGACCTACACCTGGCCGATCGGCAACTACCGCAGGCTCAACACCCTGCTGAGCATCGACTGAAAGGACACCACCGACCATGAAGAAGCGCACCCTGTACTGGGGAGCACAGCACCTGAGCCACAACATCGTCGCCCACGAGCGCGGCTTCACCTCCACCGCCGCCCACGACGCCTGGTTCATCCAACGCTGGATGGAGACCGTGGCCGTGCACGACACCGTCTACGTGCTCGGCAGCATCTCTTCGGGCTCCACCCGCTACACCGCCGGTGCCCTGGAGACCCTCAGCCAACTGCCCGGGCACAAGGTGCTGATCCCCGGAACCCGCGACTCCATGCACCCGGGCAGCCTGAGCATTGAGGTACCGGTGAGCGCGTGGCGAGCGGTCTTCGAGGACATCCGGCTGTTCGACGTGCACAGCTTCGCCGGAGAGAAGTTCCTGGTCTCGGCCCTGGGCTACGCCAGCGAGGACAGCCGCGACCGCTGGACGCCGCTGCGCCTGAGCGATCACGGTCTGCCGCTGGTCCACGCCGAGCACGGACACTCCGGCTTCGACGTGAGCATCGAGGCCCACAGCACGCCGGTGACCAAGGAGGAGATCGGAGCCTGGCTCAGCCGCCAGCGCACCGGATCCATGCTGTGATGCGGTCCCAAACGCATCATCATCGACCATGCACCTCACGGTGCATGGCGGAGAACCGAGCCCTACGGGCTCGCGGTGTGCCCGAGGGCGGGCACACGAGGTGTGGGGTGAAGGGCTTGGCCGCAAGGCACAAAGCATCTTCACCGCACACGTACCCGAGCACGGCTCACCACGAGCGTCTGCCGCACGGCACGCTCACGTGAGACACCCGGGTACGTGTCGGCAGCGCACGGACAATGAATCGAGGCTCGGTTCAACTCCGGCCCGCTGCACAGTGCCTCCGGCACAATTCACAACACAATGGTTCCGCTGTCCTGGCTCCCCAGAAAAAGCCCAGACCTCTGCCACACCGTGGGGCAACATGCAATGCACGGACGGGTCTCGAACAAGGTTCCCCGTTGACCAAAGAGCCACTACTGCGAAAACCCCTCGATGCGAACATCTCGCATCGAGGGGTTTTCTTTTTCACGCACCGCTACATGGAGCACGCAGCAGAAGTCTCTGCTGCCGGGTGCTGTCGTGAGACACACTTTGCCCAGGATGCTAAAATGCGTACATCATATCCCTGATATTTCGGAGGCATTCATGAGCATCATCCACGAACTCGTGTCCGGTCTCGGTCACTTGCTGCCTGTCCTCATTGGACTGCTGGTCATGCTGGGCATCATCCTGGTGCTCAGCGACAGCAGCCGAGGCTGAGACCCCACCCCTCACCCCATCTGTACGCGTGCGCATCGAGTCCACCGGACCCGGTGCGCACCTGTGTGAAAGGCCCCCACCTCACCATGACACCGTTCGAGAACGAACCCGAGGACGAGCTCACCCGCCGGGCGACGGCGATCCGCGAGGAGTCCTCGCACCAGGACTGGCTGCTGATCCTCACCGCCGCGACGGCGATCGCCACGATGGCCTCTGCACTGTGCGCGCACAAGACCCTGTCCGCCGGTTTCGGCCCCAGCCACGAGGCCGAGGCGCTGCTGGCGGTGTTCGCACTGTGCACCACCGCCAGCTACGGCGGCGGTCTGTACGCCGCGCGGCACAATGCCGCACGCTTTGGCGACACCTCCGTGCGCCGACTGATCCGCTCGACCTTCGCGCTCACCGGAGCCATCGCGTGTCTGGGACTGGCCCCGGTGGTGGTCTACGTCCAGGAGAAGACCGGCACCACCTCCGCCCTGGTCTTTCTCACGGTGACCCTGGCCTACCTGGGTGTGGTTGCCACCGTGGCCACCACCACCTACCAGCTGCGGCCGCGAACGCGGTCGCCCTACGACAAGGAGAGCCTCTGATGACTCAGAACCCCCTGATGCATGCGTGCATCGACGACGCCGTGCGACTGCACGTCACACGCGCCGATGGCACCACGTCCGTGACCGAAACCCGCCTGACCGAGATCACCGTGATCCCGGCGCGCACCGTGACCAGCACGAGCCACGCAGGCACCGTGGTCACCACCCACCACGACGAGGCCCGCTACGGCCGCACCGAGGCCGCGCCCTACTTCTTCGACCTGTCCACCGGGCTGCGCGAGCACACCGGTGACTCCTGGATCGAGGTGGCCTGAGATGGCAGCGAGCATCGCCACCTTGCAGCTGCATGCCCCGCTGCGCCGCGAGGCCCTGGTGAGTCTCGGTGAGGATGCACCCATCGTGGTCATCCCGCACACCGGCTCCAAGACCCTGCGTCACGGCGTGGAGACGGTGACCGAGGCCGATCTGGCCGCGATCAACCGCGAGGGCTACCTGCGGCTGCACTTCCCGGCGCCAAAGATCCACAACGTCACCGCCGCCTCCCAGACCGTGGCCGCACGGCTGCAGCGGATCACCGCCGCGCTCACCTACGCCAGCGTGATCTCGGTGATAACCCACAGCACGTGAGCACCACCAGCACCAACCCCTTCACCACCGCCTCCGCAGGGATTCCTGTGGAGGCGTTTTCCTACGAACGAGAGCGAGAAACACCATGAGCACCACCCACAGCATTGCCGCAACCACCCTGGTCTTCGAGGACGCCGAGGGACAGCGTGAGGACCAGGACCTGCACGACACCCTCACCGTGGGCGCACTGGTCGACGGCAACGAGCCCTCCCGCACCTTCGATCTGATCGGAGTGCGGATCGCGCCGCGCCCCGAGATTCGCCCGGCGGCAGAGTTCACCGTGGTCTACGCCGGGGCTGACGACGCACGACTGGGCGTGAGCATCGAGGAGATCGTGCACGGCGGGAACCCGACCGAGGCCGATCTGCACGAGGACGGCGATCCGCACACCGCGCTGGAGGCGCGGTACGTCATCGAGCACCGTTGAGCACGAAGGAGAATCCATCATGGAAGAGTTGCTGAATCACTACAGCGACGTCAGTGCCATGCCCGAGAGAACAAGCACGGTACTGACCCTCGTGCTCATCGTAAGTGTCCCCGTCGTCATTCTGGGACTGATGGCAATCTACTACGGCAGCATCGAAGGGAAAATACTTCCCTTCATAGTGATTCTGGGTTTCTTCGCCACCTGTGGCGTTGGAATCTACAGAGCACTGACCAACGACACCATCATGCACACCGATGCTGAAACCATGCACGCACTGGAACCGGAGACACGGGATGCTGTCACAGCCGATTTGCGTCACACCTACCAGTTCGAGAGCGTGGAGCTGGCACCGGAAGATCTGCAACGTCTGGCCGACACCGTGCACCAGGACGAGAAGACGGCCAAGAAAGCACCGGGACACATCACGGTGCACATTTCCCCGGAGACCGCCGTGGAATGGGATGTCATCTACTCCACCACCCATCACCGGGTGGTGCTGCTGAACCCAGATCCCGGCACGATGTCGAGAACCGTCACCCCGGAGAGCATTCGCCGCACACCTACACCCACTACCTCGCGGTAGACACCGCACACACCCACATCGAAAGCGAGAATCACCATGGTACTGATGTTGATCATCACCGGCATTATCGGCGCATTCAGCGTCTATGCATGGCTCCTGGCATACGACATGTATCGCACATCTCCCGACCAGACACTGGCCCGTGTGTTCCTGTCTGTGCAGAGCATCATCGTTCTGATGATGAGTACGTCCTTCGTCCGGCAGTACTTGCACTTTTTCACCTCCTGATCACACACACACTGAAAGCGAGAAACTACCATGGCACACATCGCCACCGTCCTGCTCACCGATGACCCCGCCTACGACGAAGCCCTGACCCACATCCCCGGCGCGCGTGTGCTGCACCGCAGCGAAGAGCTGCCCACGCTCACCGAACTGGGAGAAACCAGCGACATCCTGCACACCGAAGCGACGCCGAACCTGCCGCTGACCGAGGAGAAGGCCCGTGAACTGATCGACGCCAACGGCCAGATCACCGTGGCCATGCCGTTTGACCTGGAGCACTTCGCCGATGCCGATGACAGCGAGAACACCATCTGGGACATGATGCACAACGACGCCTTCACCTTCGGCTTCGCCGCCGGCGCCAGCTGGCGTCTGTGCGGAGTGCTCAGCGACACGTACGCGCTGATCGAGTACAGCTTCTCATGGCACGTGTACACGGCCATGGCCGGAGACGACGATGACCACGAGTGAGTCCAGCGCCATCGAGTTGTTGTCCGAAGCCGCACGCGCGGTGGAATGCAACCTGTACCGCATCGGCGTCCGCGCCCGGCTCGCGGCCATGCCACTGCTCGGTCAGAGCACACCGGGCAATCCCTGGACACTGATCACAGCCATGGAGATTGCCCCGTGTGCCCGAGGACTGGGCTACGGCTCCCGACTGCTGCGCCAGGCCACTACGAACGCCGATGAACAGCACATCACTCTGGCGTTGAGCGTGGTCCCGGACGGCTCACGGGACGGTCTGGACGAGGAGACGCTGATTGCCTGGTACGCCCGCTACGGCTTCGTCACCACCGAGGACCCGGCACTCGCGCTGGGTCCGATCACCATGGTACGCCAACCGCGCACACCCACCACCTGAGAGAGAAGAGAGCACCATCATGAACACTACCCTCCTGAGAACCCGCGCCGTCATCCTGCCCGACGAGGAGCACGAGACCTACGGCGGAGAGACCATGACCATCCACTACGGCGCACTGCCCAGCTCCGAGTGCGCCGCCGAGTTCCACCTCACCGGACACGTCGACGACAGCCCGGGGAACATCACGGTGCCCGCCAGCGTGGTGAGCGAGATCGAACCGTTCTTCGCCCCACTGGCACGGCTGGTGGGTTGCGACGTCGTCACCGGAGCACCGGCGCACGTCGTGGACCGCGTGACCAGCGCGCTACTGAGCCACGACAGCGACGGAATCGCCGCGCTGCTGCGGTGTGATCCGGCCCTTGTGACGAAGATCCCGGCGCCCACCGCTGAGACCGTGCTGCAGACCGCCGGAAGCCTGGTGTCGCTGCAAACCCTGCAGTGGTTCAACGAGGCCGCCACCGTGCGCCAGACCTACGGTCTGGCCGTGCCCTCGCCGGCCGTCGAGCACCACACCCGGCAGATTCTCGCCAACCGCCACGGTGACGGGATGCTCACGGTGCCTGCGGCCGCCAAGCCTGCTGGCAGTGCCATGGCGGGCGCCGCGCAGTCCGCGCTGGTGGATCACCTCGCCTCTCAGCTCAACGAGGGCGCTAGTGCCAAGCAGATCATGGCCACCATCGACGAGCAGCTCTCACTCACCGAGGACATCGACGAAGCCATGTACACATTCGGCACCGAAGGAAACTACCACAAGCTGGCGCACGACATCGTGAACCGCGTGGCTGCCAAGTTCCAGCGATAGCCAGTACCCACACCATTTATCACACACACAAAAAAGAGAGAAAGACATTCCATGAACGCCTCCATTCTGAAGACCATGACCATCGAGCTGGACCCCGCAACGGCCGAAACATACCAGAGCCCGCAGCTGAGTGTGGAGTACGGCATCAGGGTCATCAACGACCAGCCCGGCTATTTCACCCTCACCGGAGAGCTCGACAACACCAGCGGTGCGATCCACGACGAGATCACCGAGATCGAACCCTTCTTCGCGCTGCTGTCCCGGCTGCACCTGTCCCACGCCACGACCGGGGAGCCCATGCATGCGGTGGCCAACGCCTGGTACTTCATCGAGAAGGGTGACCACGCCACCGCAGCCCGACTGCTGCGCTGCAGCACGGTGCGGGTGAAGAGCTGCACCAACCTCAACGACGTGAGGCGACTGGCCACCGACCTGGCGCCGCAGTGGCGTGCCGAGGCCGAGCTCGCGCGGCTGACCTACGACCTGGGGCCGGCTGCCCCGGTGCCGACCCCGACGCCGGGAGCATTCCCCATCACCGCCCGGCGCGAGCTGGTCGAGATCATCGTCACCGAAATCTGCAACGGCAGCAACGACCAGGGTGTCCTCGGCGACGAGAGCACACTGGCGCAGGAGATCGCCGCCGCGATCGACGGCCAGATGTCGATCACCGATGACATCGAAGAAGCCGTGCGCGAGTTCGGCACCGGCGACACCTACCGACTGGCCCGCGCCATCGTGAAGCACCTCACCGACAAGTTCCAGCGGTAGAGAAAGGACACGCCATGGCAGATCACAGTACGTTCACCGCACAGCTCAGTGAGGGGGTGACCACCAACTATCTGATGTTTCTCACTCTGGGAGAAGTGGCGGGCGCTATCCTCGCACTCTTCGGAGCAGTGCTGTGTTTTGTCACGGCGCGAGACATGACCAAGGCTCGTCATACCGTGGGAATGTACCTATTCGGCATTGTGCTCGTCGGGACCGGAGTGGGTTTGTGGCTGAATGTGACGCAACCGCACACCAACAAAGCCGCATCGTCAGCGCAGCAGCCGGGTGTGGTTGTAGAAGGTGGTGCATCTCAGCGTCATATGTATCTCAGTGAACAGAGCATCACACACACTGCCAGCAACCACAGCGACATCCGTATCGAGCGCAACGACGATGACACGGCAGATTCTCCGGTCACCACGTTCAACGCTTCGGCCGAACGCGCCACGCGCTTCACGGTGGTGGAGGAGAACACAAACATCGTTCACCGAGAATGCATAGTGCGCACCACCGCCGTGGATCGCGAAAAGGACACCGTCTCGTTCATCTTCATCTGTGGTAATGATCGAACGGCCACGAAACTGACACTCTGACACAATCCGCCACACCGTGCTATTCCGCGCTGCATTGTTGTAGCATGGTGAGTGACCACAGATCTCGGCACATGATTCGAGGAAGGTCATGGGCTGACGTGCACCGAACACGCGGGGAGAAGTGCGAGCACTCGCACAGACCGCGTACCGGGGCACACACGGACAGCGGCAGCGATCCCTCCCCCACAGCACACGCTGTACGGGATCGCTGCCGCTGTTTTCACGCACGCACAGGGGAGAGAACATGGTCAACGAACGCCGCACACGCCTGAACCTGCACCTGGGAAACCCGGTAACGATCATCGACACCGGCGCCCGGATCCACACCACGGTCATCGAGCTGGAGACCCGTGGTGCCCACGAGCACTTCGCGCTCACCGACGCACACCCCTCGTGGTTCCACCTGGAGACCGGGCTGGAAGAGTACCGCCAGCGTGCGTCCCTGGTGCCGGGCCACGTGTGATCCACAGAAACGAGAGACCCATGAGCGACACCTGCCTCCAGACACAGCGGCACGGGGTGTGCCACACCCTGATCATCGGGGACGGCTTCATGCCCGTGTTCACCCACATTGCCACCAGCCCGGAGCAGGTGCACGTGCGCAGCTACCGCTCCACCGTCGCCGCCGGCGACACCCCGCGCACGCACATCGAAGCGTGGCTGGAGGAACTGATGAGGAATCTGGAGAATCCCGAACCCTTCGGTCCCACCCGCCCGTGCGCAGGCACCTACACGGTGACCCTGAGCACGTAGCACCACCACTACCCACCCACCACAGAAAGCGAGAGCTCCATGAACACCACCGCACCCACGCCCCGCCACTGGATCCTGGCCACCGGGAGCCGAAAGCCCGCCCCGGCCACCGCCCACGAGCAGGATCGAACGGAACTGGCGACCCGAGCCGCCAGTGTGCTCAGCGCTCGCTGAGCAGCAACAAGAAGCGCAGCCGGTGACCCACAGGTCACCGGCTGCGCTTTTTTTCGCTCACCGCACGCGCACGCGCACCACCCCGCCGGCATCGACCGTGGCACGACGCACCACACCCTCAGCGGTACGGAAGTCCTGGTACGCACGACCGGCGCCGTCAGTGCCAGCGGCAGCCTTCGGCACACCCCAGGCGCGCGAGTAGCCGGCGGCAGCGTAGGCCCGACCGATCGCCCCACTCATCTGGATCGGCACGGCCCCGGTGGCCTGCGACCAGTAGAAGCGCCAGCCGCCACGCGAGAAGTCCTGGTACACCGCGCCACGGGCCCCGGCCGCCAGCTCCGGGGTACTCGCGGTGCCGAACACCGCCTGCCCGCCACGGGCAGCGTAGGCCGCCTTGATGCCTCCGGTGAGCGGATACCCGGCGGCAGGTCCGATGAGCCCGGCACGGGCCATGTCCGCACCGGTGAGCTGCGCGTAGTCGTAGTGGTAGTGATCGGCCCCGGGGATCGTCTGCATCGAGGTACGGGTGAAGCCGGCGGCGCGGTACGCGCTGGAGCCGGTGCGGGCCGCGTCAAGTGCCGAGAACTGCGGCGGATTCGTATCCCCGGCCGTATCCCGGGAGCCGGCGTGCCAGCCCAGGCTCAGCTGCTTGACACTGGCACTCGGAGCCGTAGCAAAGCGCACCCGCCCGCCGTCGGCCCCGCCACCACCGATCAGCGTGGCGCCATTGTGATGACCGGCGGGCGCCAGCCACGACTGCCGGTCGGTGAGCAGCTCGTAGGAGAGGAACTCCGCCCCGCCCGAGTAGCCGGTGAGCCAGGTGCGACCCGGATCCAGACGGTAGGTGCGCTGCAGCTGAGCGGCCAGCGCACGGAACCAGTCCCCGTTCCGGTCGGCATCCTCCCACCACGTGATGCCGTCGCCGCGCGCGTCGGTGTCCGGTGAGGTGGGGATCACCAGCAGCATGTTCTTGGACCGAGCCAGGCCCGCCAGCTCACGTACCGTGGCCGAGTCCGAGCGTGAAACCTCGGACTCGCCGCGCGCCCAGTAGTCCCCGCCGAAGTAGTAGAGCACACCGGTGGCCCGCTGCGGGTCCACCCCGGTGCCGTAGACGCTGTAGGTCGAGGTGGTGCCCGAGGGCGCGGTGAAGCGGGTGCCGGTCACGGTGTCCACCGCTGCAGGTACGACCGGCGCGGCGGCGGCACCGGAAAACCCGGCAGCGGTCAGCGCTGCGACCAGCGTGGTGGCCAGTGCCGTGGTGCGGATGCGTGGAAGGAAGCGTGTCATGGCGAGAACTCCTGGAGAGAGAAGGCCACCGGCGAGAGCGCCGGTGCGGGAGAGGCGGCGAGGCACCGTGAGACGGTGCTGAGACCACTGTAGTGAGCACCACCACACCCACACGAGAGCGAGAGTCCCATGACCGAGAAGACTGCTGACCCGTTCGTGCTGATCGAGCACGGCATCGTCACCAACCACACCGCACTGCCGGTGCTGGACATCACCGAGATGATGGATGCGATCGAGAACTACGACGCCGAAGCCCTGCTGGGCTACCTGAAGACCATTCTCAGCGTGCCGGGCATGGACGCGGCCGTGAACGCCCTGATCCGCCCGAGCCTGCGCAACAACACCGAGATCGTGACCTACCTGCTGTACACCATCCGCAGCGCGCCGGGCACGCTGGCTCAGCGCCAGGACTGGGCCACCGCAGCGCGTGCCACTGTGACGGTGAGCGCCGGTCGTACCTACAAGCACGAGCGCGAGATGGAGCTGGACGCCTGGGTCGACGAGCTCACCACCGAGGTCGAGTCCACCGACGAGGCACCGGCGGAGAAGACACCCAAGAACGCCCACCGCCTCACGGCCGGCACCACCCACCACACGCTGGTGGTGTCCACGGACGGCACCATGATCACGGATCTGCACGAGAGCCCCGCAGGACTGACCGTACGCACCTTCCGCTGTGTGGGCGCCTCCAACGCCCACGACTGGATCGAGTCCTGGACGGACACGCTTGTCGAGCAGCAGGCCACCGACGAGCTGGACAAGGCCGAGCCCTTCGGCAGCACGTGGCCGTGCACCGGCATGCACACTGTGCCCACGCGGCACACGAGCCGCTGAGCACACCATGAGAAAGCCCCCGCAGGGATCCCTGCGGGGGCTTTCTTTTCTCACCGGATCACGGGCCTACTGCTGAGATTTCTCGGCCGCACGCTCGCGCAGCACCAGCACCCGACCCACGATGAACAGCGTGGCCACCGCCGATGCCGCCAGCACCCATGCGGTAATCCCGGGACCACCCGCCGGAGACTGCAGACCGGAGCGGATCAGCACGCTGTCACCGGGAGCCTCCGGCTTCGCAGGCTCGGGCGCAGGCGGCTGCGGCTTGCCCGGGTCGGCGACCGGCGGGACAGCCGTACTCGCACTGGACGAGGGTGCTGCAGTCTGCGAGGCCGTGGCGCTGGACGAGGGTCTGGTGCTCGCGCTCACCGTGGATCCGATGCTCGCGCTCGGGCTCGTACTGGACTCACCCGTGGGCCCGGTCGTCGGAGAACCGGTGACCGTGGGAGAGCTCGTGACCGTGGGTGTCCCGGTCGAGGTGGCGGTCGGCGACGAGGTAGACGTCGGAGACGGTGTAACCGTTGCCGTCGGAGAACTTGTCACAGTCGGCGTGCCGGTGGGCGTCGTAACCGTGGGGCTCGGCACGACCACGGGATTCTCGCCAGCGCGCAACGTGAAGAAGCCCACACCAAGACCCTCGATGTCAGGGAAGGTAGCAAAGTCAAGATACATCAGCTGCTGCTGACCCCCGGAGACCGGCTCACCGGTCCGCGTGGCATGTACCAGACCGTCGGTGCCGAGCACCACATGGAAACCGTTCCATGTAAAATCGCGCGAGTATGACCGCGTGTTCGGATCCACCAGCAGCAGCTCATGCGTGACGTCTGCCAGCGGGCGACCCGCCACGGTCATGCCCTCGCGCAGATCCACCGTGGCCTCAGCACCGGGCAACACCGTGATCTCGTGCGGCACCGTGTCAATGACCGGAGAACCAGGCGTGCCCTCACCACCGCACTGACCCGGTTCATACGGATCGCGATCTCCATGATCTGTCGTCGTGTTATCGGGCACCGTGTACTGGAACCGGGCCGTGGTGTACCCGCGCCGGGTCGCCTGTCCCTGGGTCACCGGGATGCTCTCGACGTAGTAGTTCAGCGGCGGAACATCTCCGAGAAAGTCGTCCGCCGGATTGAAACTCAGACACTGCGTGACGTCATCGACGGACCAGACACCTTCAGGAACACGCAGCTCGCTCAGACCCGGGGTCGTACTCGTTGCTGTACCGGGATCACCCGGTGCTGCAATGCGCACCCGCTCGGCAGCTGTGACGAACGGAGCATCCTCGCCGTTGATGGTGTAGGTGAACCCACCATTGAGCAGACCCGGCACACGTATCGTCGTGCCCTGCGGCGCCCAGCGTCCCGGCGAGCTGGTACGCACCTCGCGCAACGTGATCTCGTCGACCGGTCCGGCCACCGCCGGCACCACGGCGACGCTACCGGCCACCAGTGCCGTGCCGAGCAGCGCAGCCACCGGCAGCGCACGTCGTGTTGTGGTACGCATGGGAATCCTCTCGTCAACAATGATGTGACAAGCATACCTGAAAAGAATCAACGGGTCATGGTATCGGCAGGCGCCGATACCGGAGGAAATGCGAGAATTGTCGAGGGACCATAACGCGTTGTGATTGCTGCGCACACGACACATCATTTCTTTTGTATCGTGGCAAGCACCACCCCAAGCATGGGGTGGCGAGCAGAGAACTGCCCGATAACCCCCACGAAAGGCATGTGTCATGACCAAGAGCATCACCACCGAGTCCATCATCGTCTGCGCCGGCTGCGGCGAGGCCGATGCCGTGCTGGAGCACACCGAGACGGTGGACTCCGAGGACGCGGTGATCGCCACCGAGGAGACCATCACCTGCACCGAGTGCGGGTACACCGAGGTGCGCTAGTCGCACCACCGCGCTGTGTGTAGCCAGGCACGCATCCGGGTTCAAGCCCCGGACAGCGCACTCGCACTGGATCCACCACACACCAAGGAGAGCACCGTGAACAGGAACACCATGAACGCTGAGACCGCCGACACCATCCTGGAGAACCACCCGACCGGACGCATCACCAAGCCCGGGGCCCAGGACATCCACGTGACCTGGACAACGAACACGATCGGCGAGTACAGCGAGAAGATCACCCTGAAGCTGCTCGTCGGTGCCCCCGCCCGGTCTCAGGAGCAGGGCGAGACGCCGTTGCCGTTGTGCGGAGTGCCGGCCGAGATCTACGACGTGGACAAGCTGTGGGGAATCCCGGACCCGGTCTGCGTGGAAGAGCTTGTGGTCACCGGTGACAAGCGTCGGCAGCTGGCCCTGCTCATCGAGCACCCCGAGCTGATCGAGGACATCGAGCCCATCTTCTACGAGGCCGCGCACACCGTGGCGCAAGCTCGTCAGTCCAAGGGTGAGTTCTTCGGACTCACCGACTCGCCCAAGGGTCGGGTGCTGCGCGACACCGTGATCAACGCACTGTCCGCCAAGGCCGAACGTGCGCGGGTGCTGGACACCCTGCTCCGCCATGTCTCGGTCACGGTCACCAGCCTGAGCATCGACTCGGAGAACGAGGCACGCCAGCTCTTCCCCGAGCTGTTCTAGAGCACTGCCCCCCCGCACCGTCGCGCTGCGTGTACCCAGGCACACTTTCGGGTTCAAGCCCCGAACAGCGCACTCACCTCACACCTACTCCACCACCACGAAAGCGAGCACCCCATGACCACCTGCCTGACTCCTGACACGATCTCCACCCTGCGCGCAGCCGTTGCGCTGGGCCCCCGTCTGCAACTGGAAGTTGCCGCAGCACTCGGCGCTGCCGCAGCGTTCGTGGACAGCCTGGAGGACCCCGAGATCGGTCTGGAGCTGCAACGCATCGACGACAGTGTGCTGCTCTACGTGACCGGCGCCGATGGGAAGGCCCAGACCACGGCACTGCTCAACGACTCCTGGCGCACCCAGAACCGCGTGGTGGCCACCGCGCTGAGCACACTGTTCGGCCCCACTACCCCGGATCAGCCCCACGCACCCCACGGTGCTGACCTGGATGCTGTGGTGGCACGGCTGATGGAGCTGCGGCGCGAGTACCTGAGCCCGCTGAGCTCACTGGTCAACGCCGGGCTCGCCGCCGGCTACCTGTGCACCGCACTGGCCCTGCCCGCACCACGGATCACCGAGACCAGTTTCATCGTGAATCTGGCCTGGGATCTGGATCGACACACCGCCCTGGACGTGGAATGCGTCGGAGACCTGCATCAGCCCTACGAGTTCACCGCGAGCAACAGCCGTCTGCGACGCTTCGTCGCCGATGATGCGGCCACCCCGGCCACGATCTGTGCCCAGGTGCGCGAGCTCATCACGGCCAGCACTGCACAAACCAGCGCCGATGCCGTGTGCGAAGCGTCCGAGCGGTACATCGCCGCAGCCGGCGGGCTCGATGCCGTGCTGGAGAACACCAAGGGCTTCGACGCCACCACCATTTGAGACAAGGAGCACCCCATGAGCCATCTGAACGAGATCACCGACTCCACCGCCACCTGCCCCGGCTGCGGGGCACAGGCACGACTGCGCTGCACCCGCGTCGTCGAGTGCGAAGAAGATGCGAGTACGGCCCTGGTCTACGAGGACCACAGCGTCTCCTGCGCCCAGTGCGGCCTCGAAGAGCTGCACGACTGACCCGCATCACACACAGAGCACACACAGAGACCAAGGAGCACCACCATGAGCATCTCACCCACCACCGCGCGCCCCGCATTCGTCCCGCACTGCGCGGACCAGCGCACCCTGTGCGCCACCTGCGGAGCCATCGTCTACGACCTGTCCCAGAGCGATTCCGAGATCACCGCGCTCTACGAGCGCATGAGCCAGGACAGCCTGCTGATCGTCCAGCGTGCCACCCCGGCGCCGGAGATCAGCTGGAGCGATGCCCGTGGCGTGCCGATGGACACCGAGATCGAGCACTACGGCGTGAACGCCACGCGCATGATGCTGCTTGTCCACCGCTGCACCCCGGCACACGATGACCGCGAAGCGTACCAGCGCACCACGGCACAGAACCTGCTGGACTACCTCCAGCAGATCAGCAGCGCCTACGTGCGGGAGCACGGGCGGCTGAGTGGATCACTGCAGTCCTCCACGACTGAGGTGCTGCGCGAGTACGTGTGTGCCGTGGACCGCAACGATGTCACCGAGCAGGACATCTACGACGCCGGGTTCACGGCTCGGAACATGATCCGCGACGCCTTCGACACCTACGGCGCACCGTTCCGGGCGCCGACCACTACCTGAGACAAGGAGTACCACCATGAGCCCGAGAACCCCACGAGAGCCCGTGGCCGCAGGACAGCTGTGGCAGCAGAAGAAGCACCCGCGCCGCATGGTCGTGGTCACCGCAGTGATCCCGGCGACCGATGTGCTGGGGGTCGAGAAGGTCCTCTGGCGCGACGTGAACCCGCGCCCTACCGAGCGCCGTCAGACCCGTGGTGCGCGTGATCTCACCCACTGGCACGCCAGCTTCACGCTGCTGGTGGCCACCCCGGTGCTGGACCCCTACAGCTACTATGAGCTGAGCGGCTACGCCGGGGTCTACGGCACCATCGTGGCCACCGACCACGTCAACACCCACCACCTGCGGGTGAGCAACAGCGTGGCCCACCACGAGGCCGCACCGTCCCCGACCCAGACCATGGCCATCGAGTACTGGCCGGTGACGCCCAGGGACCAGAGGCACCACGCCTACATCACACTCACCGGCCGCCACGGCAACACGCTGTGCGTGCCGGTCAGCGATGACTGCGTGCGTGCCTGGCTGCGTGTGCCCACCCAATCCATGGCACAGCTCACCGTCCAGCGCGCCGAGACCATGATCACCTCCCTGGCTGCACTGCGCGTAGCGCACGGAGCAGAGAGTCCGCAGGTCTCGCGCTACCTGCTGGAACAGCTGGAGCAGACCACCACCTGAGACAAGGAGCACCGCCATGAGCCAGACCAAGACCATCATCTGCAGGATGCCGCTGGAAGTGCCCATGCCGCAGGAGCTCTCAGAGACCAACCGCGAGCTCTACCTGCGCCAGTGCATCCGCGATCTGGAGTACGTCGCAGCACGCGTTCCGATCAGCACCCTGCCCGCAGAGATCGCGGACATGACGGCTACGCTGCGCGCCGAGACCGAAGCCGCCCAGCGCCTGGATGACGCGGCCGAGGCAGCGTATCCCGGCGCGCTGAGCATCCGGGCCACTGTCAGCACCCAGCGCTGGAAGAACGCTGGCTTCAGCGAGCACCTGGAGACCGTGAACGAGCGCGAGATCCTCATTCCGCCGCACATGGTGCTGAAGAACCTGGAGCGGCTCACCGACGTCACCTGCGACACGGACTGGATCGCCGAGGAGATGTGCCTGCTGCACGAGCTAGGGAAGAACCCGTTCGACGTCCACCTCAACGCCGAGGACGTCATCGCACTGGGCGAATGGGCGGCCGCCGGGCACCCGATGCCGCAGGTCGCTGACCCGGTTCGACGCACGGGCGCGGAAGCAACAGCAGCCGGCGCCGTGTTCATCGGTGTCGGGACCGACTGGGCGAATCCCTACACCCCGGAGACGACCCTGGTGCGCTACCCCGGCACCAACGGTCAGGACTGGGAGGTCGAAGGCCGGGTGCACGCCGTAGCCGGAGCACAGCTGGCATTCCACCACAGCGACCACAGCACGACGTGGCACCGGATCAAGGCCGCCACCGCGCAGCAGTGCACCACGCTGTACCGGGAGCACGTGGGCCTGGAACCGCTGCACCACGTGCACTGGAGACGGATGCAGCTGGAGACGTTCCTCGACCGCGCGCGCACTGAGCTGGCCGGACGCGATCTGGTGTGCACCTGCGCGCCGGACGCACCGTGCCACGGTGACACGCTGCTTCAGATCGCCAACGCCTGAGCACATGAAGCCCGCGACCCTTCAAGGGTCGCGGGCTTCTCTCATCAGCAGCAGAAGCATCTGCTGCCGAGTGAGGATGCGAGCACCACTGCACTCTGCCTACACATCTCCCACACCTCTGATGCCCGAGAGAAGGACACGACACCATGCACACATCCACCATCATCACCGCACTGGCTGGTCTGGACCAGCTGAACACTGCGACCACCACGTCACGCCTGAAGGTCGCCGTGGTCACCGGCGCTGCCATCGCCGCGCTGGAGCACGCCAACACGAGTCGGCCGGCCACGGACGCCCTGAATCTGACCGTGGCACGATTCGACTGCACCGACACGAGGAATCTGCCGTGCACGGGAGTGCTGTTCCTGGTCATGGACGACCGTGGAGAGATTCGTTCCACCACGCTGCTCAACCCCGGAGCACCCCGGCACATCACCGTGAGCCATGTGCTGGACGAGCTGCTCACCGACGAGCCGAGCGTGAGCGCCGATCTCGACGAGATGCCGGATCAGCTGCACACGACCTGGATCGACACCGATCTCACAGTGCACGATGTGTGCCATGCCGCAGTGCTGGCCGGCTACCTGTGCGTGAATCGGGGCTGGGCGCCGCCCGTGCTCACCGCCGGGAGCGAGCACAAGCCGGTGACCATGAACTGGAGCCCGGATGCGCGGCACTACCTCGACGTGGATCTGATCCACAGTGTCTCCAACCAGAGCACCGGGTACCGCGTCAGCTGTGGCAACACCGAGACCGACGCGTTCATCGAGAAGGAGACCGACGAGCTGCAGCAGCTGCCGGAGTTGCTGAACACCGCACTGACCATTCTCTGAACCGCACACATCACATTCGACCAAGGAGTCACCACCATGCCTGTCACCATCGGCACCATGCAGAGCCGTGCCACCGCCACCGTCACCGAGGCCATAGCCCACCGCGTGCTGCCGCGCACCGCGCTGCGCAACATCGGAGGCGCCGGGATCACAGCGATCACCACGCAGCCGCAGGAGTACATGGACTACTACAACGCCCACCGCAGCCCCGAGAGCCCCGCGCTAGTCACCGAGAGCGACCTTGCTACCCACATCGAGCAGCTGCGTCGAGCGATGCAACGGGCCCAGGGCTACCTGCGCGATCGCCGTGTCACGCTGGAGCACACCACCGGGGTCTGGGACCGAGGCATCAACGAGGCCCTGGCCGAGCTGGGCCCCGGTGTCGTACCAATGCCTCCGGCGGCTGTGGCATATCCCGAGACCATGAGCCCCGGTGCCGCCGCCGGGATGGGCTACCGCTGGCTGAGCTACGCCAAGAAGCGGAAGGCGTGGGGTGAGCATCAGAACAGCCCGCGTCACAAGGCCAACGAGGCCGCCGTGCGCCGCGCGATCCAGACGCTGATCTACGACGCCTACGGCCCCTGGCTGGGGCGCTGAGCCACCATCACCGCGCTGCGCTGCGTGTATCCAGGCACACCTTCGGGTTCGAGTCCCGAACAGTGCACTGACAGATATTTACGCCAGAACACAAATAAGGTACGTTTTAGTTTATGGTCATCGAAAGAAAAGCGTACAGCGACAATGCCGAAGGTGCAGCAGCACTACAAACATTCCTCAACAGCAAAGCCGTGTTACGTAACAATGTACATATCCAACTGGACTCATCGGCATTTCCAAAAAATCTAGAAAACTACACATCTGGGCGCAACTTCCATAAATTGTACACTTTTGTGCAGGAAGAAAGCACACCGATAGCCTATGTTCCGAAAGAACATATTGTCAATCTGTTGATACACGCAGAGAACAAAGAGGTAAGAAACGAAATCATTTATCAAAATCAAAATGATATCATTGATTCCTGTCAAGAGGAATTGAAACATACACAAACAGCGCAACTCGACTTTTACGCACGAATTGCGCATGAGGCAGCAGAAGCTATAAAGGCCAATTATTATCGTGCAGGGCAAGCACTATGCACTGCAAATCTTGATTCACTGATAACAGAGATAACAAACGGTTTAGAAGTCCCAGTGAAAATAACAAATCAAAAAGCCGCAACAGACATAATAAGTAAATCAAGCACCGTAAACGCTCTTGTCTGGTTACCTGTGAATAATGCACACAGACATTATTATCCCAAAAAAGGTGATCCTGTACCCCAGTATTATTCAAGACACGCATCAGTGCACTCAGTATCACAGGAACAATACACACACGCTAACAGCATACGTTCACTAATGCTCATAACAAGTCTGATAGCCCATTCAGATGTCAACAAAATTCCAATAACGTATATGTATCAGGAGCCCCGTCATGAAGACCCCTGCTGAGATCATGGCCGCCATCGGCGGACTCATCAACCCCGCTTCCCGCACCCACGCCACCATGAGCATCGAGGAGGCCGCCGAGCTGCTGCGCACCTCCCCCGAAGCGCTCACTGCCTTTGAGCACGCCTACCGCACCCGCTCCGATGCCGCCACCGGCGCGCTCGGACTCTCGATGCGCGACTACCTCGCAGCGATCCGCCAAAGCCGTCCGCAGGCGCAGATCGCGGCCGAGGACGTCGTGAACGGTGTGGTCACCGACCTGCTGGCCCAGACACGCGTCTACCGCTACAGCCCCGGCGCCACACCGCAGACCACCGTGCCCGCACGCCGCGACACTGCGCCCACGCTGGCCGTCACGGTGGACACCGCCAACGCAATGCCCGAGGAGATCCGCCCCCAGCTCACAGGCGGCGGCTCGATCCGCGACATCGACGCAGCCTCGTGGCCGGCCGTACTCGCTGCCTACGCGCGCTGGCGTGAGACCGGGACGGTCAACGACTACTACCGCTTCATCGGAGGTCTGGACACCATGGACCTGGATGCGGTGACCTACCAGATGCTCGGGGCCAACAAGACCTCGATGGGCTACTGGTTCCCGCGCCTGGTCACGGCGTGTGAGGCTCAGGATTTCTTCCGGCTGCCGGCGACCGCCATCGCCCAGGTGCCGGTGGACATTCTGCAGCTCTCACGCATGGAGTACACCCAGATCAACGAGACCTCCAAGGCCATCGTGGACCGCTGGGCCATGGCAGCCTTCGAGCTGGACACCGCGCAGGACTACTTCATCAAGACCGGGACCTACTCGCAGAAGTTCGACTTCCGCAACGCGCGCGTCACTGCCGGGACCGAGGTCACCGAGCTCGGTGAGTACCTGCTCTACCTCTCCAGCTGGGCAGCGCACATGGCCTCATCCATCACCGAGACGCCGGAGGGTCTGTGCGTGAAGGACCCGGTCGTCGGTGTCTCCACCACCCGTGAGTGGGTGGTGCGCGAGTTCATCGACGACGCCACCGACTCGCTAAGCATCTACAACGGGATGCCGCTGCGCACCGAGTTCCGCGTCTTCGTGGACCTGGACGACGCCGCAGAGCCCGGCAGTGATCCCGTGATCGGGGTCAGCCCGTACTGGGAGCCGGAGACCATGACCCGGCGCTTCACACAAGGGCTTGACGCACACGATCCGAACATGGCTCATGACGCGGTGACGTTCCTCGCCCACCGCGACACGTTGATGACCCGCTACCACGAGCACGTCGATGCGGTCACCGACCACGTCGCCGAGATCGCACGCGGGCTGGCCGCGACCGGGATGACCGGTCAGTGGTCGGTAGATGTGATGCACAACGGCACGGACGCTGAGACCGGCACCGAGGTCTTCTACATCATCGACATGGCCGAGGCGGCGAACTCTGCGCTGATCGAATGCGTGGACCCGGCCCGACGCAAGGGCCTGGTCACCGACTGGAGCCTGGGCGCGATCGAGTCCTGAGCATTCACCACCTGCGCCTGCCGCGATACCCACCATGTTGCGGCAGGCGCACTTCATCACAGAAAGGAATCCATGATGAATCCTGAGTTCTTGCAGCGCGTTGCCGATGCCTTCACCCTGGCACCGGGCCACGACACGGACATCAGACCCTTGTACGTCGCACTCATTCTTCTCAGCCTGCTCATCGGCATCATCTCGGCACTGGTGCTCTGGATGGAGTCCGGCGAGAAACCCAGCCGTGCCCGCCGAAAGACCAGGCTCATCTGCAGCGCACTGATCCTGGCCAGCATCGCAGGTGTGGCCACCGGCGCCGGCCAGGTGATCACCGTGGTGACGCAGCGCGACACGGATGATCCGAGGAACCGCGCCGGCGGCGTCCAGTCCATCGCCCTGAGCCAAGAGCTGGATGCCGCCATGATCCAGCGGCTGCATGAGAAGTACGACATCGAGCGCATCACCCTCTACGACGAGCCGAACGTGCGACAGAACGAGAACGGCACCTGCACCGAGGTGGAACGTGCCGAGACCGTGCCGTGTCCCACGGGCGCCGACGCCTACCAACCCGACGGCGACCCGCGCCTAAGTGCGGTGCTGCTGGAGGAGATCGGAGACTCGGGCCGGCTGCCGGAGCACGACATCTCGCGCAAGGTCAACGTCACCGTCAACGACGAGGACCGCACCGTGTGGATTCTGGAGTACCAGGCCGCCACCCACGACGTCGTGCTGCACAACAACCCGGCAGCCAACGCCACCATCACCCCCGATCAGCACCGAAAGAAGGAGGTGGTCTCACGATGAGCCCCGAGACCGCAGCTGAGGACGTGAACCGCGCGCTGGAGCACTATGCCACCACCCCGGTGCAGTACACCGTGGCCGGCTCGCTGCTCATCGAGCACTGGTGGGTCACCGCACTGTCCATCATCGCGGTGGCTGCCGTGCTGGGCATCATCGTGTGTCTGCTGCGCAGCACCCCGGACACCGAACACCGGAGGGAGGCAGTACTGGCCCACGGTGTCTACGGCGCGGGAGCCGGTGCCGTGATCTTCCTGGCTGCCGCAGCCTGTGTCGGTGTCACCAACACCGGAATCGCAAGCACCACGGAGAAGGACCGAACGCACGGCGAGGTCATGGGCACGCTGACCACGCTGGTCCAGCAGCGCTACGACGTCGTCTCGGTGGAGCCTGCGCTGTACCCCGATCCGGATACCACCGAGCTCGTCGCCGAGCACCTGAACAGGGGACAGTCCGCGCGCGTCACGGTCACTCTGGAGCACGGAGCGCACGAGAACTGGGTGCTGCACTACGACCGCGAGCACCACATGGTCGTTCTGAACGTGCCCCACGGCGCCACACCGCACATCTACCCCTCCGAGGTGCTCGCGCACTGAGCGCTTCACCACCCACCACAGAAAGCGAGCACGACCATGAGCACGTCCACCATCACCCTGCAGCCCGAGTCCGCGCCCACCGTGGCCAGGGAGCTGCGCACCTACCTCAATGCCAGCCGACCCTCGCGCACCTCCACCTGGGTGCATCTGGGGCTGACGGTCGTGGTCATCGTCATGGCCGTGGCCATCGGGATGACCTACCGATCCATGGCCGCCGGACTCACGGCAGGACTTGTGCTGTACCTGGCACAGATCATCTTCCTGCGCCTGACCATGAGCGAGGACCTGCGGCTGCACGACGCCGAGCGCGCGCGTGCGGCCGCCGAGACCATCATCAGACTCGCCCAGTGCGATCTGATGATCCGCTACGGGCTGGAGTCGGCAACCATCACCAGCAGCGCCAACACCGTGGCCCAGCACGTGAACATGGCCACCGTCGAGGCCCGTCCCCGCACGCGCAGCCGCACCATCGCCGAGAGTCCCGGAATCCACGTGGCGCTGCGCTTCCCGAACCACGCCGTGACCCACACCGAGACCGCCAGCTACGACCCGCAGCGCCAGTGCTTCTACATCGTGGACTGGGAGCGCGAGCGCTACGCCCGTGCCACACGGGCAGCGGTGGCCGGCTGAACACACACGCACCACTGACCCGAAGGAGAAAGACCATGGCCCGCAGACCACCGGCAGACCAACGCGAGATGTGCCCGATCTGCGGGCTGAGCGTCTACCGCATCGAAGACAAGCACTACGATCTGCTGAACCGCGAGAAGGTGCAGCTGATCGGAAACATCGCACGAGGTCACAGTGACTTCTACGCCAACGTCAGCGACTGGCGAGCGCTCAACGACATCTCTGTGATGGTCGAGCACTCCTGCGCCCACGCGCGCCCGGAGCAGATCAGACGCCATCACGCGGTGGTTGATGAGCTGATCCGGGTGCTCGGGGAGAAGTACGCCGCCTCCCACCACATCAGCGAGGCGGCGGAGGTGAAGGCCGTGAGCGATGAGAGCTACCGGGTCAACGCCTCGCTGCAGCAGCTGCTGTGGAAGCGGATGCAGGTGCTGGAGGCCAACAGCCTGAACTACCGCTGCCCGCGCTGCCACGCCGCGCCGGGGCAGCCGTGCGAGAACCTGCAGCTGCGCAAGAGCAAACAGGTCAGCTACAACAAGCACCCGCACGAACAACGTCTGCCCGTGGACCTGGTCGAGCCCGAGGACATCATCGCGGAGATCTCCGACTACGACGAGCAGATTGCCCGGCTGCAGGAAAAGAACGAAGCACTCCAGAAAGTCTGGGCCGTGCTGCAGTCTGAAGAAGACCAGCGCGCCGAGTACGACGAGTTCGTAGCCGAGCTGCGAGAAGTGCTGGAATTGTATCCCAACCCAGGAAAGCGAGAAAAGAAATGACCGAGAACCAGTACACCGACAACACCCACCCCGCACGCGGACACATCGAGGTGGCCACCAGCACCTGCTCCCCGCCGCTGCGTCTGGTAGAAGCCGCAGGCGCTCACAGCACCGTGGTCTCGATGCGCGTCTACCAGGACCACTGCGAGGAACTGGGTCAGCGGCGCAGGTTGCTCACCGAGATCCTCATGAGCCCGGCGCAGTGGGCCCAGCTGGCCAGCCGCACCGGCACCGAGGGCTACGGCCGCGCCGTGACCCTGAACCGGGTGCTGGGGCAGAAGCTGCCCGAGTACGAGCCGGAGGCTTCGCAGATCGAGACCGCGATCGAGGAGCTGAGGAGCCACTACGAGACCAGCATGGCACGGGTGAACGAGGCTGTGGCCGAGCTGGAGCGTGGTGTGGAGTCCAAGGCCGGGGTGAAGGAGCTGCGTGCGGCACTGGCGCGGGTGAAGTCCGAGACGGAGAACATGCCGGCCAACGGCGCTTACGCCGCCGCCACCGTGGAGCGCATCGCGAATGCTGTGGCCATCGAGCGCGACTTCGCCGCCGGGCTGAATGACACCGGGCACTGAGACTGTCTGCGCACACTGGCCACGTCACGGTCCCCCTTGGACCGTGCCGTGGCCAGTGTGTTTCCTGCCGTGCGCGCTCCACGCGCCCGTCAAGGCTCGATGTCACGAGACACGCGGTGCAGCGCAGGCCCATCCTACGTCGAAGCAGCCCCGTGCGGTGTCCCACCGACGGGGCTGCTTTCTCACGCACGTGCTCTCTCAGACGGTGTACGTACGCCGAGACAGCCCAGCCAGAGTGCGGTAGGCCGGACGCAGCGTCCTGTTGTCGTCCCGGATCAGCCCGGTCGAGTCGTTGGTGTAGGGCGTGTTGCCGTTGTTGAACAGCGAGAACCAGAACAGCGGACCCCGATGGTGCAGCTTCATCCACTGCTCGGCAACCTTCGGGTACAGCGCGGCCTGCTGCGCCTCGGTCGCTCGGGGATGCCCGTCGAGCACGTGGGACCCGCCCTCGGTGATCCACAGGTTCTTCGCGCCGTCCCCGTGGGCGTCCATGATCTTGCGGTAGGCGTCCAGACGGTAGAACTCGCCCAGATTGCCGTTGGCCGAGTCCGTGTAGGCGTGGATCGCCACCCGCGAGGAATAGCGGTCGAAGAACCCGCGCGTGTACAGCTCGCGCACCCACACCAGGGCGTCGATGTCGGAGGTTCCCGGTGCTGCACCGCCGGTGCCGCCGGTGATGACCACGGCCGAGGGGTCGGCGGCCTTGATGGCCTGGTAGGACTCCTTCAGCAGCGCACCGTAGGCGTTGATGTCGGGTGTGCCCCAGAACTGGTGCAGGTTCGGCTCGTTCCACACCTCCCAGTGCTTCACGATGCCCTTGTAGTGGAGCACCGCCTGCTTCATGAACTCGGCGTACACCGTGCGCTGAGCGGCCGTGGCCGGACCGGTGGTACCACGCACAGCACTGCCGCCGGTGCGCGCCCACACCGGCATGGTGTGGGCCACCAGCACCGGGGTGATACCTCGGGCGACCATGGCGTAGATGTAGGGATCCACCGTCTCCCACGCCGGGGCCTTGCCCTTGACCTGGATCAGCCCCTCCAGCCACAGGTCGGTGCGTGCCCACGTCACCCCGGTGCCCGCCAGCAAGTCCAGGCGACGGTTCAGCTCAGCACCCGAGAACCGGGAGAAGTCGTAGGCGGGGGCGGCGATCCCCATCTGGTCGCCCCACACCTTCGGTGTGCGCTGCCAGGTGAGCTGGGGAATGGTCGCAGGACGCGGCACAGCGGCCGTGGCCGCACCGGGCACCACCAGCTCGCTGGCCGCTGTGGCCACGGTGGCGGCACCGAGAGCTGCTGCTGAGAATTTGAGCAGCGACCGGCGTGAAAGATCGGTTGTCATGAACATCCCCTGATTCGACATGAAAGTGATACGCCTCATAGTCTCACACGCCGTTTCCCCACAGCCACAGCCACGGCTGTGGTGATGCGTCTGTGACACGCGGTGCCGCAGAGGCGGCACCCGAGGGCGTGGCAGAGACATTGAAGCGCACATCACACCAGACCCGGAACGAGGAGCCCGTCATGCTGCCCATGCCCGAGACGACCGAAGAACTGCTGGAGCACACTGCCCTAGCACTGGAAGAAGCCGGCCTCACAGGGTGTGGTGGCCCGCACGAGAACGGCGCCTTCGGCGATGCCGACTGCGCCCGGTGCACCGAGACCAGCCGCGAGATCGCGCGTCTGGTGCTGGCAACCGCCCGAGACCACGCCGAGACACTGAACGAGTGCGTGTGCGGTGTCGGCGCTCAACCCTGCCTGATCCACCCACGCGCCACACGCACCCAGGAGCAGAAGATCGCCTTCCGCCGCACCTGGGACGCCCAGTACACCACAACCACCGAGAAGAGTCAGCCATGAGAATCCACGACCAGATCCAGATGCCCGACTACAACCCGGTCGCCAACACCGGACGCGGGGAGCACAGCCTCTACGACGTCTCGCGCAAGGAGGTCGTGCTGCGCGCAGCGAGCCCGGCCTACTACAACATCACCGCACCGATGACCCCGCACTGCGTGTTCCACGGGGCGATGAACGCCATGACGCCGGATCGCAGCATCTGGCGGTGCCTGAGCTGCGGGCGCGCGTGCTACGCCACGCACTGAACGCACATCCATCACCAGAGAAAGAGAACATCCCATGTCCTTCAACGACCAGCTCAGCCAGCTCTACACCCAGATGGGAGACCGCGTCGCCGGTTTCTCAGAATCGACTCTGCTCCATATCACCGATCCGGCGATCCTGAGCGCCTCCGCGTTGTTCGGCGCCCTCGTCCTGGGTGCCCTGCTGTGGAACACACGCGATGAGAACGCCGCAGTCGGTGTGATCACAACCCGAATCCTCGCTGTGGCGCTCGGAGCCATGATCGGCATCATGATCATGGCGCTGGGCTTCATCATGGTCTACGCCGGCACCAATGCCGCGACCCACGCTCAGGACGCTCACCGACTGCAGCGTCCGGCGACCCAGGAGGCACTCACCGAGCTCAATGACGCCGCCACCGAGGCGGCACGCCAGCGCTACGACGTGGAACGGGTGAGCACCGATGCCGATGACTGGACGCGCATGGCGCGTGCGCACCACGACAACGACCACGCTGAGCTGACGACCGAGGTCGAGGTCACCGTGGACGCCGAGCGCGACGCGCGCTGGATGCTGCACTACGACCCCGTCACCGGTGACGTGAGCATGAGCGACGCCGGTGACGCGCGTGACGCCAAGCGTGTCACCCCGCATGACGTGGCGAAGTAGCCACGACCACCCTTCTCACACCGCCACCTACGAACGAAAGGCTCACCATGAGCGCAATGCTGATCACTGTCCAGGCCATCGGACCCCACGACGAGCAGAACGAGCCCGTGGGCCTGACCGAGAAGCTGATCCTGGCCCGCTGGAACGCACTGAGGGAGGATTCCGTGCAGCTGCGCCACGTCCTCGACGAGCTCGAAAACGTCGGCGCGCTGGAGCACCTGCCCGTCGACGAGGAATCCGGCAACGACGTCGCGCTGCTGGACCTGGTCGACGGGCCGACCACCGTCGCTGATCTGGCAGACGACGAGCTGCAGACCGTCCACGACGAGATCGGCGAGGTGCTCGTTGCGGCCGTTACCGCCGATGAGATCGTCGAGATCGTGCACCCGGCCACGGATGCGCACGGCAACCCGGCCGTGGCCCCGCTGCTGTTCAACATGATCGAATCCCACGGGGATGTGCCGGAGAACTACGGCGGGCTGCTGGTGCTGGCCGTGGCACGGCTGTTCGAGTCCCCGGTCACCGAGGAGGAGATGGCGGCCTACGTGCGCGGCGAGGACTACCTGGTCGACTGAGGCCCAGATCGAGTAATCACCACCATGCGTGCCCGGTGTGCTGTGTACCGCGCACCGGGCACGTTCACGAGAAGGACACATTCACCATGAACGCACATCCATCATCCACCAAGAAACCACTGGCACGGATACGTCACACCCGCGACAACTCAACACCGGAAGATCCGACAATGCACATTGTCATCACCACGACCAGTCGAGTGCCCATGGCACCGGGAGTGCCACGTCAGGCGCTGGTCTGCGCTGCAGACTCACCCCGGTACGCAGAAGCCCTGGCGACATTGCGCGCCTACGGTTCTCGCCCGCTGATCGAGGCCGCTGGAAAAGACGCGTTGCGCGAAGCCGTGGAGAAGAACCAGAAAGTCAACGACCGTTTCGACGAGCACAAGGACGCACGCCTGTGGATGGCTGAAATGTCCGAGGTCTGTGCTGACGTCATCCAGCACGCTGCCGAAACGCTGAAGACGCACATGAATACACACTGAACACAGCACAGACGGTCCAGGACAACCACTGGACCGTCTGTATGCCCCGTTAGCTCAGCGGCAGAGCAGCTGCCTTGTAAGCAGCAGGCCGTCGGTTCAATCCCGACACGGGGCTCTCACACCACAGACACACCCGAATGACCGAAAGGAACCAGCCATGGAGCTGATCACCACGCACGTGACACTGGATAAGTGCTGCACCACGGCCGCTACCGCCGTCAGCGACAGCCGTGGCATCCTCACGGCACTGAGCCGCGAAAACCAGCTGCTGAGACTGCGTGTGAGCTTCCTCAACGAACACGCGGACATCGAGGCCAGCGCACTGCACGCCAAGACCTGCAGTGCGGTGCTCAACAACCCGCAGACGCTGGCCCGTGCCGCACACGAGCCCGAGATGGAAGCGCTGGTCTACGACCTGCAGGGCTGTGGAGACTACGCACAGACCCGCAATGAAGCCATGCGCCGACGCGCCATCACCACACTGGAGGAGGTGCTGATCGCCTATGACCTGCCGTGCGATCTGACCAGCATCCTGGAAACGACCCAGACCACTGGATATGACGTGAATGCCAATGGCAATCTGGCACAATTCACTTTTACCCCGGACAACGACGGCAGCCTCACCATGACTGTTCGCAGCACCGGTGACCACGGATTCGAGCCGTCTCAAAAGACGCTGCACATCACGGCTCCTGAAATCATCGCTGACATCACCAAAGACATTTTCATCTGGCGAGAAGCAGACTATTCGCAGATTGCCGAGCTGATGCGGTGCTCACACGAGAGCCCTAAGATCATCGACGCCAACACCACAGTAGACATCGTGTACCAGACACTGACGCGCATGGACAACTACTGGGCCACCACTACGCGGCGCACACAAGCGTTTTCGACAACATAAGCGCACGTCGCTCATCATCACCTACACACGAAAGAGAAACCCCTCATGAATGACCCCCTGCGACTCCCCATCTACATCGGCTTCACCGGCTCGGTCTACGACCAGGCGGGCAACCGGCTGGGATCGGCTGGCGCCGGCAAGGACACTGCGGCCCAGATGCTGGTCCGCGCGATCAAGAGCATCTGCCCGGCCGCGCACGTGGAAAGCTACGCCTTCGCCGAGGACGTGAAGTACGCCTGCCTGCTGATCGACCCGTGGATCACCAACGGAGACACAGAACCGGCCCGTCGTCTCAGCGAGATCGTCGACGAGACGGGCTGGGACAACGCCAAGCGCCGGTACCCCGAGGTGCGACGGCTGCTGCAGGCGGTCGGCACCGACGCTGGCTGGCAGCTGCACGAGGACCCGGGACTGTGGGTACGCTCCCTCACCCGCACCGTGGCCCGCAGCAACAAGGCGCTGCAGCAGGCAGGCCCGACTCAGCTGCTGGCTCTGATCACCGACGTGCGCTTTTCCAACGAAGCCGCGTTCATCACCGAGAACGACGGGCTGCTCATCGACGTGGTGCGCGTGCTGGATCCGCAACAGGCCGAGAAGTACCTCAGCGACAACCCGCACTCCGGCGCCGCCTCGGAGACGGAGCTGGTGGCCAGCGACTACACGCTGAACAACAACGGCTCGCTGGAGCAGCTGCGGTCCACCGTGCACCACTTCCTGCGCCACAACCGGCGCGCGCGAGAGATCCTCAGCGTGCTGAAGCGCAACACCCTGGACGAGCTGAAGCGCGGCTGAGAATGCCTCACGGGTCGTGCACAGTGCGTGCACGACCCGTACTTTTCCATCACACCATCTCACGAAAGGCCACCGCCATCATGAATCTCGGACTGTCCCGCATCGAACATGACCATCTGCTCGACACCGTCAACGAGCCCAGTGTGGTGAAGCTGCTGCAGCTGCACACCCCGGCGGAAACCGCACCGGGTGAGATCACGTGCGCCCACTGCCACGTCTCCAGCGGTCGATACGCCCCGTGGCCGTGCACCAGCTACTCGATCATCGCCGCCGACGCGCAGCCGCACGCGAGCACACGCAGCACCACGCTCGATGCCGTGATCCTGGACCCGGTGGCGAACACCGCCGACCACCGGTGCGCGACACCGGCGCTCTACACCGACGCGGCGGACAATGCCTGCCGTGGCGGGACCCTGGCCTACGCGCCGAAGACCCTGATGCGCTGTGCGGAGCCCGGCTGTGGTGCCTGGTGGTTCTACCACACGTGGGAGATCCACGACCCCTACGCGGCGACCTGCGACACGCACGCGGCGTGGATTCCGGTCACGAGCCTGAAGCGTCGCGCCCGCCGCGAGGCCGAGAAGCGCATCGCTGCCTACATGCAGGCGGCATAGCCCCCCCCTGATCCACTACACATGTGAGGAAATCCGTCATGAGCACCTACTACCTGATCGGACTGCTGTGCACGCTCAGCGCTGCCGTGGGCTGCCTGTACATCGGCATCGAATCCAGCCTGCGCTGCCAGGAGGCGGCTGCGGCCGGCACCCGCCCCAGCGTCGTCACCATGTACCGTCGACGCAGCGCGGTGACGCTGTGCGCGGGGTGTGTGATCCTCACACTGACCATCGTCACCGCCTGAGAACCACCTTCCCCGACCAAGGAGTCACCATGAGCACTGACACCGAGACACAGACCCAGACCGAGCCCGTCTACACCGTGAGCCTGTCCACGCTGGCCCAAGCCCTCTACGAGCGCGAACACCCGAACCCGCACCAGAGCTGGGCCACGGCCACGCGCGAAGCGCGGCGGCGCACACGCGAGGCCGCGCGCGTGATGATGAGCGGCATCGGCGTGGAGCCGAACACCGTATCGCAGGCGTAATTCCGCGCGTGCATTGTCCGTGAAACGCCGGCATTGTCTGCGCACCTAAGATAGACTCAATGCACGCACCACCCTCATCCATTTCCCAGTGAAAGGACACATTCCCATGAGCGAACCGCTGATGTGGATCATCATCGTCGTCGTCGCCATTGTGCTCGGCGCACTGATCGTAGCCGCGACCAAGAGCTCCCGGCGCAAGCGCCGGGCCGCGACCACGACCCCGGCCGGCACCGAGGGCGCCACCGCCGTGACCACCGAGGCCGTGGATCCCGAGGAGCTTCGCCCCCGATCCTGACGAGCCGCAACGAGAAGCCCCCGTGCACATTCTGTGCACGGGGGCTTTGTTGTGTCCTCGTGGACCACACAGCAACGCAGCCGAAGGGTCGGCCGCCACCGAGGACAAGACTGTCTTCAACGGTCAGCGCCAGCTCCAGTAGAGCGTCGTTCCGTGGGGCTCCCGCCCCACGGATGGGCGGCGTACGCCGCAACGAGCACAGGTGGCCGGAAGCCGGCCACCGGGCAAAAGCGTGAGATGACGGTTCTGACTCCACCGGACATCTCAGGCACGACGAATTCATGATGGATTCTCCTGGTGTGATCTGTGAAGACAGAAAGCCCGCGTACCGCATCCTGCGGTGTGCGGGCTTTCTTTTTTCAAGCGGCAGAAGCATCTGCCGCCGAAGAACAGATCGAGAGCCGCAATGCTCTCGTAAAATCAACCACTGATCGTTCTACGCAAAGGATACCCATCATGTCTGCTTCCACCCTCACCGCGTCCCCGGCCACCGTGGCCGCTGCCACCTCCGCCCCCGCTGCCCGGCTGCTGGCCGCTGCCCTGGCCACGCTGCCGGCCGGTCGTGAGACCTCCGTCTCGGCCGCCGCTGCCGCCGCGCTGGCCAAGTAGCTCAGCGCACACCCTTCTCGCCCGTGCGCCCATCCTGGGCGCACGGGCGTTGTGCTGTCACCACCACACACTCGTACCAAGGAGCCCCTCTGCCATGGAGAATTCCACCTACCGTCTGGCCGTGCTCGCCGCTGCCCAGGACGTGAGCCTGGTGCTGCTGCTGGGCATGACCGCAGCGCTCGCGCTCATCGACTACCCCGGGGCCGCCGTCGTGACGCTGATCGGCTTCCTCGCGATGAGCCTCACGGCCACACGCACCCACATGACGCTCAACGCCCGACGCAGGATCGGAACCGAGGTCGAAGCCACCACGATGCGCGTGCGTCGTGCGGTGGCCCAGATCACCGCCACCACCACCGAGGAGGGCTTCCTCATCGCGTGGGAGGAGACCGCGCCCAACGGTGTGGTCTCTGCCCGCTTCGCCGATGCATCCCGTGTGGTCTTCTACACCGACGTGTCCCCGACAAGGCCCAGCTACATCACCTACGTCTCGGACCACGCGGCCACCGAGATGCTCGGGATCTCCCACGAAACCACCCTCTACGAGATGCACCTGCGCTCGATGGACGAGGTCCACACCCCGTCACTGATCTGAACCACACATTCCCAAGACAGGAGTCCACCATGCACACCAACACCCGCACCCGCGACGCCATCGCAGGCTCGTTCGAGGTCATGGGCGGAGCCGGCGTCCTCGTTGCCGAGGCCGCCGCCCGCACAATCGCATCGAACCAGCGCATCACCGAGCTGCGTGTGAACGACCCGCGCCACACCATGCTGGTCTTCGCCACCGAGGCGCAGATCGAGGCGCAACGCCACGAAGCCCATCCCGAGATCAAGAGGGATGAGCTGGTCTACCTCCCGGTCACCGACGCGGGCACCAGCCTGAGCACGCAGCTGGTGCTGCTGGGTGTGGTGACCTACGAGGTGACCACCGATGAGCCGCTGGCCGCCGCGCAGAGCCCGGCACCGACCCGGGACCACGACGTCGAGGTGCTCTTCCCGCACACCGACGAGAATCACACCGGTGACCTGAAGCTGCGCATGACGTACAGGGACGGGACGCACACGCTGGTCTGCGACCAGGATCACCCGCGCTTCGCGCTGAGCCTGAAGCGGGCGCGAGCCCACGAGCGGGAGATCACCACGGCGGATCCCGAGCAGTTCCACGGTGCCGTGAACCAGATCGGGCAGATCGCCGCCGAGTACCGAGGCGGGCTCATGAGCATGACCCGGTACACCGCGCTGACCTCCGACGTCGTCGCCGATGCGCTGCAGCACATCGCGCTCGCGCACGAGGAGCACACGGCACACAGCGCCTGATCCACACCACCACGCAAGAGTGGCGGGGGGGGGGGGGGGGGGGGGGGGCGCGGGGGGGGGGGGGGGGGGGGGGGGGGGGGGGGGGGGGGGGGGGGGGGGGGGGGGGGGGGGGGGGGGGGGGGGGGG
>JAXCMH010022338.1:0-13409 GCA_034783755.1 Circaetus cinereus
GGCGAACGTGTCTGAATTATCTTAATTATTACTTCACCTTTCGGTTGAGGAGCCATGAAATGGAAACAATAGTATTCACTATAAGTAGGGGATATTAACTCACCACCTTGGGTTTTTGTTTTTTCCCTTAGTTTCTCCAACTTGATTTCTTCAAGTGTTTTTATTCCAAAATTTAAATTGTCCTCTGAAAACAGAAAATGGTTAATGAAGCTGAGGCCTAAAGGCACATGTTGAAGAGCACACATCCTCAAGCTTCTTACGGCTCAGAACCCTTCCAAACTCTTCCAAATAAACCCTCTCAACACTCCCCACAAGTCAAAAAAGCCATAGAACGGATGGGTATTTTGGTAAGCAATTGGCACCTTTCTTCACCCCTCCTCCCATCCTACAGAGTAAAACCTGGAGTTTTAAGCGCTTTAGTCCATCTACATGATATTAGATTCCTCTATCATTAGACAGGGCTTCCCACAGTGTTTGAAAGGACATATTTGCAGGCATTCAAACTCCACGCTGTGGCTCTATTGTGTTTTACAAAAGTCAACAAGGAGGAGTTGACCTGTCTGACCCAAGGGACACACGACATTATTAGGCAGGAATGAGCTCATGGAAATAACTGACTCCATCCAGCTACCCTATGTTCTGTCGTAGTTTTAGAACATATCGCTTTTGAGTTAATCGTCAAGTTCTCCTTCCAATCCATCCTACCACAGCTGCTAGAATACCTTGCTTTGTATTAGCCCTGCATTTCCTCGTGGAAATTATCCACGATCCACTATGGGCTTCTGTTGCCGGTTGCTGGACAGGTGTTTTAGTTTCACCTCCTTCTTCAGAAAGCTGGCCTGAAAGTCCAAAATAAACCTATTCAGTTATGGAGCAGGGATTATACAAGACGTTTCATGCTTATGTAGCTCGTACAATGACACTTCAGTCCACGGTTCATATTCTGTTCGTATTCTTAACTACAAGCAACCGTTTGTAGGAGGTTTTTTTTAAACAGCTATATTGACTTGACAAGCTCATATAAGCAAGAGCTACACCGGGGAAAACATATTTAAGACTCCAGACTCTCGTCCGTAGCTTTCAACACTACACAGTTCAGGCATTCTCTCATTTATACATTCACCTACAGTAGAAATGCCTTCAGGAAGTAAAAAGTACCCATCTTCATCGTCATCTGCAGCATTGATTACAAGTGGAGGATGTGTAGGACTTGGGACCTTTTCAGAGTTTTCCACTTTCATCACCCCCCCTCAGCTGCGGAGAGGGATTTGACCGGACAGAAAGTTTGTTTTGCTGCAGTGACGCCTGAGCCATTTTCACATCACCTTCTGCAGGCTCAGGTGGACTTGGAAGCGTAGCTAGAGGACGACGAGGATCATCTCTCATTTGGCCATGTAAAACTTTGACCCCAACCTTGCACTCACTGTCTAGATACGGTAGATAAGGTAGATAACCCACCTGGCTACTGAATTCAGAGGTTCCTATTCCCCACCCCTACGAACACGCTAGGAACAACGGCTTCCCTTCACACGCTAATCTCGCCACCCTACCATCCAGAAAGGATTAAATGAGGGGAAAGCAACCTGAAGTGCAAAGATCACACAAAGCACAGAGAAGCTGAGCATGAAAGAAAAAGTTAAATACCAGAATTACAGTCCGTTTAGCTGAGAGCCTGTGACTGCAGACTTCTCCCTACCCTCACCAGTGAGCAGTTACTTGATGTCTTCTACGGCATTGTACCCACTCATTAAGTAACATTCAAAATTAATTCTTTAATGCTTAAAGAAAAAGGACCCAAGAAACTCACTTTTGCTTGGCGGGAAGAAGCGTCCATCAACATAACGTCCTTTCGTGTGACGGAACGCGCAGTTGGATTTTTGACAGCCAGCTGGTTGATTCTCCCAGTAGCAAGGAATCTCACCGCGTTTCTTCTGAAGACAGAAAGAAATAAAAGCTCATGGTAACACTCGCCTTAGGTTTGCTAAGAGACATAGTTACACGTCATGCCAGAGACAGGGCTATTGCAGCGCAGTGCTGAAACATCATTCCAAAGGGCAGTTTATCACTGAAAGCATTTCAGGGCAGATCGACAAAGTTTGCGTAAGCTGTAACAACTACATATTATCTAGCTTTCCTGTCATTCCGTTTGAGAAGACGGGGGCTCTCACACATCAGTTCAGGGTGGGTTCAACTAAGACAACGTGCAAAATACTGGGATTATTCAGAGGGAAAAAATGCCTCAAATTGCCTAGCTTGAAGCTATCTCAATTTATCTTTCAGAGCCTTATTTCCTTCCCATCTTCTCTCTCCCCACCCGGTGCTACCCCAAGAACGTCAGCACCTAATACAAAAATGTCTTGCTGAGATATACCTAAGAAATGGATTTTTCTTCCCCCAACTTCCTCCCACCCCCCTCCAAGTAACAGAAACCAGTATCATTTTAAAGCAAGCGAATCTATCACGTACAAGCACATTCAGTCTACCGACAGCAAGGAAAAATGCTTTCAGGGATTTAGTTTGAGAACACATCTTTAGGCAAACACTCACATCGACTTCCATGTGTCTGAATCTGCAGGTAGGCTTGAAACAGCGACCCTCCTGCCACAGCCTGCACACTCTCTCATTTCCCAGAGCAGCCTCGCAGTGGCGGAAGGAACAGCTGTCTCCCTGTAACCAAAAGGAAATCAACAAAGAGGAAATTAAAACAGTACAGCCTAAAAAAATATCCATGCTAGTAGAACTGGAAGCAGAATCTAACTGCTTATTAAGTTCACAGAAATCTGGATGTCTCCGCCCCCTCCTCTCCTAAAAACTCAACAGGAAACCCCACAGCAAAAGAAGCCCAAACATACCTTCGTACAGGTGGAATAGAAATAGAAGTAGCAGTCGTCTCCTTGCTTAGACATAATCGACACAGTCTGAGAACGAGCTCAGGTTCTAAGGGTTCGCTCTCAACAGGGACTTCCACCAGCCTTGGCAAGAGCTGGCTTCGCTCTTTCTTGGACTGAAAGTCTCCTAACGGCTTGATCAGTCAAATCTTCTTTTTAAAAGTAACCCTAAAGAAAGGTATCAGTAAGTGAAAAAGAAGAAACAGTCCTACTCCCTGGTCTAACCTTCCAGCTTGCTGACCTGCCTTTGTCCTGTACCAAAGACCAAGAAGGGAACACAACTTTTTTTTGCGCCCCAACAAACGCACGAGAGGAGTATTATTGCACCTACCTGTGGGTACTTTTCGGTTATAAAGCACAAAGTATTTCACTTGGGCAGTCTCTCTTGCTGCTCTACTTTGTGCCTTTAATCGCTGACAAAAATATTAAAGATGCTTAACGCCCCACCTCTTTATTAGGACAGTCGGATCACAAGGAAGGCAGAGCACCAGGAACTACGTGTTCTCAGCCCCCTTGTCAATCCGTCAGCCTTACCCCAGCTGCAAACAGCTGCTGATCATTTACCTGCTTGTTACCGCACTCCACTCGGCTGACAGCGCCCTAGGTGTCACAAGTTACATAGAGAACGCTGCATTGTGATGCGTATGCAAACCACCCATCGTGTCGTCTGAAGCACAGAACAAGCTCTTGCTAACACATCTCATTCTCCGGATGAGAATCTGAAGCCAAGTTGTCCAAAGCTGAAGCAGAAGAGTCAGAATTTCCACTCTTTCCATTTGTTTTAGTCAACTCTACCTGTTAAATACTGTCTGAACATACGGACACATACCTCTTTATACACACACCAAGAGCGAGTGATCATAAAGTCAGCAAGAGTGATAGTAAAAATTAGAACTTGGGGCTATTTGCCACAGCAGACTGCATAAAAAGTCTCTCATTTTGAGGGAACCGGCAAAACCAAAAGATCTACATAACTGTTTGATGAATATGCCTTCAAGGCTGATGCTTTATAACACGAGTGATTTTGGGGTCAGCACACAAACAGGCATACCTATGTACACGCATACAGCATAAACGTATCTACACGCACAAGCGTGCACAGCATATGTTGCATGATAGCCGTATCGAGAGCAACTCTTAGCCCTCATCGGACACGCAGAGTTGCAATCAACTAACAGCAGGAAGACAGCAGATCGAGGACACAGCAAGCTTTGAGAGGCAGGGAAATGCTTCCTTTGCAAGTGCCATGGCTGCATGATACCAGCCATTTGGAATTACTTTGATTTTCGGAAAGAATTTGTTTTCTTTTTACATCAGAGCCAATGCTACAAGTTTGCCACCATACGCTGCTCTCTAATCCATATATCCATCATTATGCATGGCAGCAAGATCACGGAAGGTTTGAAAAGATGGCTTAGGTCCAATTCGACAGCTGATGATCTTTTGGTGCCTCCAGAGCTGAAACTGATCTTCTTTAGCCACAAGCAGGTTTTTTTGATAAGAATCAAAGTATCTGACTTCCCATTGTTTTAAAGATACTAAATGCCATGAAACTTGCAACCACACCAGATAAAGCTCAAATTCAAGCGGTTCTGACCGCTTGCACTCAGATGCTGCGCATTTCTGTGCAAGTATTTCTGACTCTTTGGGGCAAAACTGAATGAAATAGTTCTTACAACTTAATAACAAAAGGTTGGAACCTTCTACTCACACAAACACTAGGGGATTTTCCAGGGTTTGTTTTTTTCTGGCAGGGACTTTTCCCAAATCTGAAATAAAGAGAGGACAAGTTGGGTTCTCATGTTAGTTATTGGGTTTTGACTGCCTGGCAAAGGGAAGAAAAACAGTTGTCAAGTGCAAGGTTCTCTTCCCTTCTTCAGTATTGATGGGACTATTCACTTTTGACCCTTAGCACCTTCAAAAACAGACTGTCGTGTCATACAGATTCCTACGCATCTCCTTCTAGAAATTACTGGATGTGTTACTGATGCCATTGATAAATAAAGTAAATTTCAAGCATGATTTCTGCAGTTTGCACAAGCCAACACTTACAGGGATGGCAATTGAGGACCACTGCTTTGCCCAGCAGAGGCATTCCAACGCAAATCAGGAGGAATTCACGGTCTAGAAGGTGCCATTTCTTCTCCCTAGGAAGTGAGAGACACCTGTAGAGTGCAACTTTACTATATCCACCACCACGGGGGGAACAAGAGAAATCCCCTCAGATCTAGCTCTTTTGAATGTCCAAGCAGCTCAGCATTTCGCTTGTTGCCTTCCATATTCCTGAGCAGGAGTTTGACTGGACCCCTCCAGCCACCCGGGCTGCAGAAAAAGCGCAGCGCAGTCCATCCGTTGTTACCCACATTTGAAAGACAAAAACTCGTCTCAGGCAGAGGCAGATTCTTTCTGCTTCACATTCAACAAAACCACCAGCTCAAGAAACAGCAGGAACCGAGACCTAGACAGTATCTGCTCACTGTACTCCAAACTCAACACTCTTCACACGTTTCGTGCTTTAAAGCCTTGCTACGGGGAAGGCTCACGCAGCCAGGATTCAGGCATCGCTCGGGTTACACAGACATACTGACATACCCAGCTGTTTCCTTGATTTTGCTTTGGAGTGAATTTCCTCTGCGTCGTCCGGCACCAAGTTCATATATTCATCAAAGCCCTAAAAATCAGCAACAAAAGCCGTCGGTGAGCTACGTGCCCTGCTCTAAACTTCAGCAACAACGACACAAACTATCGTGAGCTGTGCTGACGTGGGCTGGACAATTGAGACTATTAATTGGAAAGGCACGAGGTGTTTCCACCCCCCGTGCTAGTTTTTCTTGACCGGAAGAAACAGTTTTATGAATTTGAAGAACAACCACAAAAAAATCCCAAACCAAAGACATCCTGATACTCACAATGATGCAGCCTTCTAGCCGCATGGTCACTTGCTCATAAAGCCACACCTGGATCCTGGGCCTCTGCAAAACGATGGAGGGGGAGAGCACAACAGGAACATAAACACTCCACACAATTTTGTCCTCTCCTGGGCATTAAGAACTCCTTGCTGCCGATAGCTTTGTAACACTCGAGGCAGGAACTCTCCCGCGTGGTTTCAGTTACGTCCTCAGTCATTTTTAAGGTGGTAGACTATTTTGGAAATACTCTCTGCCTTCACTGGCGAACACGCAACAGCACAGGTTTTAAGACTGTCACGGAAAACATCCCTGCACACCCGACCGCAAGAGCAAACGCCTCTTACAAAGGTAACTCCTTAAGGTGAGAAGGAAAAACGCCCAACTCGGAACTAGCTGTTCTTCTCACGGATCGCAACGACAGCAAGTTCTTCAGTTCAACAGAGACCGGCGCAAAAAACCCCATCCCGAACTCGGAAAGACCCATCCGGCGTGCCGCCCCGCTCCCCACACGGCTCTAAGGGCCCTGCGCAAGAAGCACCGGGACGTTCCTCTCACACGGGGCCGAAGCCGCGGCAGCCCGGCGGTACTCACGTTCTGCAGGTAGCGGAAGATGAGGTTCTGGAGCGGAGCGTTAAGGACGCCCCACAGACAGGCCACGCACCCGCACCTTTCCTACACCAGGTTTCGGTAAAAACACTGTTAACTGCTGTCATGGGCAACGGCTCAGCTACGGGTGAAGGCGCAGGAGGCCAGGCTACGTTTAATACAGGACCTTCAGGAGAATACGAGTATAAGAGGGAAGAATAAAATATTTACAGAAACCATGGCGTACACCAAACCCCGTCTCCACGGACAGAGCCGAGGCCGGGGACAGTGAAGGCTGACGACAGAGCAGGAGGAGGGAAGCAGCAAGGGGGAAGCCTTCCTCGCCGGGCTCTCGCGCGCTCTTCCTCTCTTCCAAAGTCCGCGCACGAGCGAGCGAGCGACCCACCCACGCTGGCAGAAATCTCAGCGGGAGAAAGTCCTTCGGCAGGATAAAGCGTCGGCAGCTTGGGGCTGGGTGACCCTTCTGGAGCTGGAACAGCAGTTTGCTCAGTTTTGGTTTCAGACCTTTCCTCTAGGAACCAAGACATCACAGTGGATTATCAAAGCACACAAGTGTTTTCTCCGAAAGAGAAAGTATTGACAATCAACGCCGACAACTGATTTTTCCTCTGCCAGCAACAAATGCCTGAGGGCCCCCGCAGCTTCACAAATCCTCGTAGGAAGAGAAGAGACTCAAGTTCTTCAAAAATTTAAGAAAATCATTCAAAAGGTAGCTGCTAGGGAAAACGATCCCTGGTGGCAGGGTACACAATAGACCCCAGTCTCAGCTGTTTTCTGCAGGGTCACAAATTCAGACCGCACGTCTGACCAGCAGGGAAGTTTAGGACAACTGAGGGCAGATACTGCCAATGTCTACCAGTTCACCTGTGCTTTAAGGCTCATTGCAAAGCCTCAGCTAGAAAAAAGAATCACCTCTGGGTATCCACCAAAATAATCAGTTTCAATTTATTTCTTGCTTTATTTGAAACTTGAAGACTATGCAGTTCACATGTCCAGCATTGCAGCAAGTTCCATGAGGAGCTCATCCTCATCCTTCTCTGGGTCCGGGTCAATTATGTCTTCCAGTTTGCCTCCTGAGATTTCCCAAAGAAACTTCTCAAAGTCGTCTTCTACAGAGAAGGGGGCTTCCCAGGCCCCTGTGGAGCTCAACTGGCGTGTCTTTACCGCTACTTGCGAGGAAGCTGAAGTCGAGCTTGCGGCCTCTGACTGTGCCACAGAGTCTGCTTGGCTTCCAATATGCAGTACAGGACTTGGAAGAACAAGAAAGAGAGCAAATCAGCGTATGACATTCCTTAAGCAGAGAGATGTTTTCGGCAAACCAGCTCTTAAAACGGTAGTTAATCCCTCCTACGCCTCAGCCTTACGCAGGGATTGTTATTCAATTAACCTGGGGCTACTTTTAGAGTCCAACGTATCAGCAGGTACATTTTGCAGTTGGGGGATTTATCCGCGAAGACACAGCGTCTGGGGTCTGGCAAAGAAGGTTCCATTTTTGTAGCCAGAGACACTTTGCCACCTTTACTAATTTGACTGCAAAACGGTTACCAAGTCAACCTCTGCAGGCGTTCAGAAAACCCAAGAAGCCACTGAAAGGCTGTACCAACTTGCAGCATTTTAAGACAAGAATCTAAATAAGCAGTCCCGCCAGCTGCTAGAAGCTTATTATTTCAGACAAATTTTTCCTCTGCTGGATTTTGGCATGAATTATCTCAAAACTCTCATTCTTCCACGTGTGAAATAAAAACAACTCAGTTTCACGTGAAAGGCACACTGATCAAGAAAAAGAACAAGTTGTGGTTGTTACCTGGTTTGGGGTTTTTCTCTCCCACGTACGGAGAGGAGGCTGCCCTCTGGCAAAGCGGGAACAACGGCCTAGGAAGAAGCAAGACGGTTTTTATGACACACAGGTCAAAGACTGCTTTGCAGATTCTTCCTCCGCTGCTTCTCCTCTGGCATTGCTGAGCCTTAACCAAAACACAGAACCAGGGCACACCTGAAGAAAAGTTAGCATTCCCTTAAAGTTGACTAACGACCTTGGGTCTTTTTAAAGAACACAGCATTAATGGACGTAGCAGAGCGTTACGTAAACACTGCCATTCACCTCGTACAAAGCAGAAAGGTACTACAAGCGTCCTGTCGACCACTTCTGGATTTAAAAGGGAACAGAGACCCCTAGAACGTTTCAGGTTTCCATCTTTTCTCCAAGAGGAGGCTACAACTCGGGCATAAATTTTACTAGGGACCCACTACTGCCTCAGCCGCTGTCCTTACCACAGCTGCTTTTTTAGCTGAAGGCTCCTTCCCGTCGCCACCAGTGGCACTCAATGGCTTCACAGCCGCCACGGCAGACGGATGACTCTCGGCTGCCTTACGTTTCAGTGGCTGCTTTGTGGGAGAGGTGGCTTTCCCATCCAAAGGCTTCAGGCACGCCTTTGGTTTGCCTAGAGTAAAAGGAAGAGAGAACTGATACGGTCTTGCTCTGCCTCAGGAAAAGAAAAAACAACAAACAAACAGGTTCCCTTAACAGTCCCACAACCCTTCTAGTTAAATGTATTTAGCCAGCACAATTACACTGCCATTTCCCAGATTCTCAGCAGTATTTTCCACACCGTAAACTCTGTTTACCAACAAGCCATAAAAAGGAGCAAAGAAATTACAAAAAGGAGCCAGAGTTACAACGTGAAAATTGTCAGCCTCTGCCTTTCTTTCAAAGCATGACCTAAAGTAACTCTTTAACATACAGTCAACACTTACTTTCAGCTTTCCATTCCAGACATTGAGCTGCCCATTTCCCTGCTGATACGGCAGCATCCTTTCCTGGGCTTTCAACCCCATCTCCCGAAGATTTCACCAATATCCTCTTTGGAAGCTGATAAGCTGAGCCTGAAACCACACTGGATTCAGGACTCCCTGATGCTGGAGTTGTATCCTTGATTGCCTGTTCAATAGGAGATGGCACAGCAGCTGCTTCCTTCTGAAGCTTCTCTTCTTGGCGCTGCTTCAGTTGCCGCTTCTCCCACATTATCTCTTCAAGGCTCTTCACTTGAACTTTACAATTAGTTGCACTCTGACCAGAGGGCTAGAAAGAAACAAAAGAAGAGGACTAAGAGGACAAAAATCTATGGAGATTTCATTAAGAAAATCTGAGTAGCAATCCCTCCGAAATAGCTCCACGTGGAACAGAGCATGTTAATACCATTCAGATCTGACATTTTTTCCCATAAAACGTTGCCTGTAACCTGTAACAAGAACCACGCTTTGCTATGGAAATAGTTTCAAAAGCCTACAATTCCCAACACAGCAAGCTTCTTCAACAGAGCAGAAGACTCTAGCTGTAATCTATTACATTCTTTTTCAGCAACAGGAAGTCATACAAGCTCCCCCAAGACAGATTCCCTGACAAGACTGATTTCCTCTAATACAAACCTCTAGCCTTTTCTATTAAAGTTCTTAGCCCAGGATTTTAAGATCTCCTTCTTCCAGTCTCACAGATAAAGTCACGGAGAAGAAAAACATTAACCTTGCAGATTTTATCTGGTGCTAATAGGGTTTCTTATTCATTGTCAGGTATAAGAAGATTCATTCAAAGCTTGGGGTTTAACACGTTGTCTGGAAATGCTATTGAAAGTGACAGGACTTGCGACATCACTGCAGCGCTTACCAAATGCAGAAAGGTAGGAACACACTCAAACTGGGAGCATGCAGCCAGTTACAAACAAAACATAACAAAATGTATCAAAAATGGTAGGAATAGATAGATGTATGTCTTCACAAAGGACTCACCTCTGCAGGTGCAGAGACAGCTTTGGGAGAAGGCTTGCTCAATTCCACTATCATCTTTTCTTCTCTTCCAGGTGCTTCAAAACAAGCAAAAAAAAAAAAAAACACCATCATTTTGTCAACAGCAGAAATACAGAAACCTGGTTACCTCTGTTTCCTTGGTGTGTTTACTTCCTCACGTCTACTAATGGGACAGAGGGAAAGGCTACAGTAAGCAATCCCTGCAGCATTCGAGCTCCCTTTCCCTCCATCGCACTATTCTCTTTTTACGTGGCTTATATAATCTTCACGATATCTTTAGCGCTCTGCCAATTTTGACAAGAACTGGCCCTCACATTAAGAAGTTGATACATGCTTTGCAACCATAGATACATCAATAACTAAGTTAAACAACGCATATGCCAAAGAGGAAGGTAAGCCTGGATTCAGCCCAGGGAAGATCCCATACCACAAGCGGATGGCAGAAAAAAGAGAAGCAAGAAACTAGGCTACAAAGCTCCTCAGTGGAAGAATTTTCCAGTGGGAAATACAGAAAACTATCACGTGATTCATGGAAAATAATATGGTTGCACATTCTGGCACTTCCTTGCCTTCTGACTTTGTAGCCTTAAACTCTTCTACCCTCTACTATATGCAGAAGGAAAAAGCAAAGCAAATCCTGAGCAAACTGAATTTGCTTGACAGGGGAAGCACTTCACCAGGGCAGGTACCAAATCACCTTATTACCTATTAGCTTTGTGATCCGTAACAACCTCCTCCCTGTCGGGGCAGGTTCAGGTTGTGCTGGTGGAGCTGGCACTTTTCCTCCACTCTGCTGCATCCGCAGAGCTTTCTCCCGCTTGATTTCTTCCAAGGTTTTAACACGCACTTCTCCTGCTGGCTTGGCTTTACCCGCCGGCTCTGCCGGGCGCACTTGGCTGGGCACAGACGGAGCAAGTATGCTCTGCTTCTTGGGTTCGCTCTCAACTTTTGTCTCGGTAGGAAACTCTTCTGGTTTTTGCTTCTCTCGTTCCAATCGCTTGTGGTTTTTTTCAGCCAGGGATCCTGAGAAAGTTTTGACACGAACTGCAGGGGAAGGTCTTGCCCCCGAGCTGGGATCTTCTGTTTTACAACGCCCTTCAGTCTGGGGTTTCACTTGAGGTGCTCCTCGTCTCCGATTAGCTCTCTCAAGTCGAATTTCCTTCGGTGTTTTCACATGGATCTCTCCTGCTGGCTTAGCAGCCTTCTCTGTCACCATTCAAAAAAAAAGAGAAGCACCAACATTTAAGGAGAGTCCAGCAATATTTAAAGGCTCCAAAATCTGTCACAGTACTAAGGAAAACTAGGTTTGCGTGATCCCAAGAACGCATCTTAGGACAGCACCATTCTGCACCGTATTCTCCTCCTTTAAGCCACCTGTATTTTGAAAACTAGTGCTATCCAGAGAGAGTTGCGACACAAAAAGCATTAGGCTATTTTATTTTGTTACTTTCTCAGACCCTTGTCTCTCTGTTAGCATCTCAAACTCCTGCTCCTGGCAGTGCTTCTATCCTACTTGTGCGTAAGCATACTGCAGCTTCGGACGGTTCACAGCAGTTTTCAAGCGGAAACCTTGATGAGGCACGAGTCGAAGACACACACCCCCCTAGAGCCAGATCTCTGACAGTGGCTAAACAGGACAGCTTCAGCACTCGAGCAAGAGCAATCAGGAAGGGTTTTTTCAATTAACTTTTAGGGCTGTATGAAAGTTCACGCAAAGACAAAAGGGGAAAGCCTACTTAATACCCAGTTCTTACCTGCCTCTGTACTGGTCTGTTCAGAGGGCAGTCCTAGCCTCTCCTTCAGAGACCTGGGGACTTGAACTACAAGAGAGAACAGAAAAAGTTAGGCAGACTGCATAAATCCCCATTTGGTGTTCTCATAAATCTCATTTCGAAATGAGACCCATCACTTCACTGGGATTCAGAGCTACCTTGAGCCCTCAACCAACACGCAAAAAGAACCATTAGAAGAAAGGACAAACAGCAAACCTAAACAGAAAATCTGTGCATCAAATCCAGATGTCTGCTTAGTAGCCGTACCTCTCTTTGGTGCTTTCTCAGCATTCTCCAGAACCTCTGTCTTCTTCCCCAGCCTGTCAGCAAGGTTGCGCTTTAGCGGAAGGACACTTTTACCAGCTTCAGAAAGAGAGAAAACAAGCAATACTTTTAAGAACGTTTCTCTGGAGGAGGATTTTAGAACAGTCAGCCACAAACTTCAATGCTTCCAGGTATGTTTTCTTATATTTGTCTTTCAGCTGCTAACCAAATTTGCCACTTCTGCCGTCAATACACGTCTCTGCCAAACTCTATTCTCCTCCTGCACGCAGCAAAAATACCCTTAAATATAGTCACGTTTAGATGAGGGCACCCGAACAATGGCTCACAAAAAGCTCTTACCTATGGAGGCTTTCCGATTTCCCATCCTCTCGCCCAGATTCACTTGAGTCACAGGCTCCTCCCCTAAAACAAAGAATAAGCTCTTCAGAGCACAGAAACCAGTAGCCAGTAAGAGCATTGTCCTTCTAGCCCACGTCCCAGCAAAAGGCACTCTTCTGGTAGCCAAACCACATAAACGAGTGACTACGAGTAGTAGTAGTGCCACACGTCGTTTGCCTTTCAAAGGCATTTGTGCAGATCTGAACACCACCACTTACACACAGACTCGTATCACGCTACTGTCCGCAAGTGCCACCGTCAGCCTCGTCCATGCTTCAAAAATTGGCTACTTGTATAATACCATCTTCTACAGGTCTTCCCTTTCATTACTCCCCGGTTTCTCAGGTATCCCCTTATTTGCATACTGACACTTGTATTGACATTAGCCTCTCTCTCTGCTGCTACTGCACTTAACCCAACCGCTACTTCTGCCACATGCTGCCGACACATTAGCTCATTCACAAATCTCACTCCACTTCAGGAACATGAAAGTCCAATTAAGCGCATTGGAGAGTCTGTAAGATGCTGTAATACATGATGAGCTACGGCTTAATGTCAGGCTGATAAAAACCACTTCTGGATCTTTTATTGCAATACAACAAACCGAGCACCTACAAATGCCAAACATTTGCAATCAAACCAGGGCCTTTAAGCATAAAAGCATGGTTTTAATTAGAAAAGGCAGCACCAGCAGGCGAACGTGTCTGAATTATCTTAATTATTACTTCACCTTTCGGTTGAGGAGCCATGAAATGGAAACAATAGTATTC
>JAXCMH010024642.1:0-11991 GCA_034783755.1 Circaetus cinereus
CGGACGAATCGGCGGCAGGGTCTCCAGCACCCGCACACGCCCCGCACGATTCGCGCAGTAGCAGGTGTGACAGATACCGCCCCCCGAGTACTTCTGGGTCCCCGGGGCGTCCTCCAGGCGCACATGCCACGGACGCAACGGGACCCCGCACTGCTCACACTCCGCGGGCCGTTTCCGCCGACGCTCCAGCACGGGCCGCCCCGCCTTGTAGCAGATGCAGCACACCCCGCCACCGTTGTGCATCCGGGTGCCTGGCCACTCCGCGACCTTCGTGTGGTGCGGGCGCATCGGGGTGCCACACTCGGAGCACTTCTGCCCGATCCTCACGCCGCCACCTCCCGGGCCGTGAACTCCCCGAACGCCCGCAACCCGGCCGCGGCATCCGACGCCGCCACACGGGACGGGCACAACCCGGCGACCTGCCCGGACGGGGCCGTGATCACCCACAACCCCGCACCGTCACGGTGTACCTGCCAACTCACGTGTCCTCCCCACATGTGGAAGAACCCCGCACTAGGCGGGGTTCGGTCTCGTATTCGGTTGCGACCCGGGTGTCCAGGTCATGCAGCAGCTCGGTCAGGTCCTCCCGGGTGGCCCCCCACAGGATGCGCTGGTGCTCCAACTCCCAGTAGGTCCCGTGGCCCTCATTCAAGAGCGCGGCCACACCCTGCACGAGGCCCTGCCTTTGGTGCTCACGCATCGGTGACACGGGTCCACGGGCCGAACTTGGGTTCATCGGTGACCATCTTGCTGATCGCGGTGCGCGAGAAGTTGTACCAGCGCCCATGAGTCCACGAGTACATCCACGGACGCCCGTCGTTGTCCTGCCACTCGTACGCCCGCAGCGGTTCGTCGTTCTCGGGCCATTCCTCGATCCGCTCCGGCACCACCGGGGCGTCCTCCGGGGTATCCTCGGGTGCCGTCCAGGACGGATCCGCGTCGATGACCGTCACCTGGCCCAGGAAGAGCAGGTCCTTCCAGGTGTAGTTGTCACCCGCGGCCGTCCACCACGATCCCGTTTCAATGAGGACAGCGTGCTCACCGCCCGTCACGATCCGCGCCCCGAACGCGGTGGGTTCCTCCGGCTGCGGCTCCGACAGGACCGTGACCGGGGCGTCCAGGTCCAGGGACATCTCGCACTGCTTCTCCGTGTAGATCCACACCGCGAGCGGCCGCACGTCCACGGTCGCCACGGTGCCTTTCACGTCCCACCCTGCGAGGTCGAACTGGACCTCCATGCCGGGGCGGACCTCACGGGCCTTGATCTGTCGCATGTCAGTTCTCCTTCTCCATGAGTCCGGTCAGGTGCCGGATCTCTTTGATGTCCTGCTCGTACTGCCGCCACGCGGCGACGTCGCGGTCCACGGCTGCTTGCCGGTGCCGCCAGTTGTTGCCCGCCACACTCGGCCCGGTGCGGACCCCGTGCTCGTTGATCGGGTGGGTGCGCTCGTAGCCGTCCACCCGGTCCCGGGCCTCCCGGATGCGCTTCTCACGGGACGCCCGGATGCGACGGGCACGGTCCTCGGGGGACTCCTTCGGTTCCCGCTTCACCGGCGCCGGGGGCGGGGTCGAATCCACGGTGAGCTCGTGCGCTTCCTCCAACACCTCCACCGCCGCCTCATACACCCGGATCACCTCCGGCTTGAACCGGCTGTCACCCGGACCAACGAAGTCCCGCACCGCGTAGAACTTCTCCCGCGCCGCCTCCAGACGTTGCGCGAGATCGTCCACGGCGCTCACCGTGCCGCCCCGGTGGTGCGGGTGAACGGGGCGTGGGGGTCCGGGTCGTGGCACGTCACCCACTCGGGAAGGAAACGGCCCCGCTGCATGGCAGTGCCGCCCGGGAGCTTCTGGTACTGGATGTTCGGACCGGGCCCGGAACCGGTGACGGCCACCCCGACGGGCACGTCCTCCCAGCACTTCCAGGTGCGATGCCACGGCGCCGGGCCGGCGGGTTCCTCGGTGAGTGGGGTGGAGCCACGGAACCGCAGTTCGTGGCCCTCCGAGGTGAGGTGCATGCCCGCGAACTCCAGCGTCCCGCTGATCGTGGGCAGGCTCGGGGCGAGCGGGGTGCACACCACGTGGTACGTGTTCGTGTCAGGGTGCTGCATGATGGTCCTTCCGGGTACAGGTGAGCCCCCACGACACGACGTCGCAGGGGCTCACGATGATGGGGTGGGGGAGAAGATCAGAACGGGCAGTCGTCGTCCGCCGCGCCGAGCCCGGCGCCCGGCTGCGCGGCATCCCACCCACCCGACTGCTGAGCGCCGAAGCCGCCGCTGTCACCCTGGAAACCCGAGCGGCCGAAGCCGCCCGACTGGGTGCCGCGGGGCTGGTTGCCACCACTACGACCACCACGGTTCACGGTCGCCGTCGCGAACTGCAGGGACGGGCCGACCGCGTCCACCTCCAACTCCATCGAGGTGCGCTTCTCGCCCTCCTTCGTCTCGTACGACCGGGACTTGAGACGCCCCTGCACGATGACCTGCAGTCCCTTCGTCAACGACTCCGCCACGTTCTCCCCGAGCTGCTTCCACGCCGCGCACCGCAGGAACAGGGCCTCCCCGTCCACCCACTCGTTACGCTGCTTGTCGAACTGCCGGGGGGTGCTGGCAACGGTGAAGTTGCAAACCGCTGCACCCGACGGAGTGAAACGCAACTCCGGATCCGACACCAGGTTGCCGACCACCGTGATCTGAGTTTCTCCAGCCATGTCAGGCCACCTCTCCGTCCTCGATGACAATCCCGCGCTCACCCGAGTCGTCCACCATCTCGATCCACACCTGGAAGTCGTGCTCACGGGCCATGGACTCGATCAGCCCCAGGTTGTCCGAATCCAGCAGCGACCCGTCCGCGATGCGGATCACCCGCAACGCCGGGTTCAATGCGATCGCCATGGCCAACGACACCCGCAACTGCTCCGCGGACGACGCCTGCTTGAACGGCACACCCTGGTAGGTGACCCCACCGTCCTCGAACCCGAGACCCGGGATCGGGAACCGCGCCGCCGCCAGGCCCTCCGCCTTCGTCTTGTCGATCCGGGCGAGCTCGAACGTCAGCTTCTCCGCGTCGTGCTGGGCGTCTTCCAGCCGTTCGCGGGCCTCCTCGTAGGCCTTGAACTCGCGGGCCTGCGCGTTGATCTGCTCCGCGTTGTCGATCTGCCCCTGGATCCGGTCCAGGTGCACCTCACGGTGACCGCTGATCGTGTTCGCCAGCTCGTCACGAGTCGCCCGCAACTCGGCCAGCTTCCGCTCGAGTTCAGTGATCTGGGCCGCGACCTCGTCGGCGCGACGCAGGTCCGCCTCCTGCTTCTCGGCCACCGCCTGCTCAGTCCGGTAGCGCGCCAGCAGGTCCGAGACGCTCACGGGCTCCACCTTCTCGGTGACCGTGAACCCCTTCACGCGGGCCTCAGCGTCCTTGACCTGCCGGTTCACCTCGGTGCGCCGGTCGAACACCGCCTTGCGCTGCGCGTCCAGCTTCGCGGGGTCGAACGGCAACTCCACCAGGTCCAACAGCGTCGCCAACTGCTCACGGTCGGAGAGCTGCGTGAACGCCAACGGGTCCAGCGACAGCCGCCCCAGCAGGTCATCCAGGCGCGCCTGCGCCTTCGGGTACGTCGCCCCGTCCGGGCTGGTGACCTTCAACGTGGATCCCGACGGCGTGAACCGACGGGTCACCACCAGGTCCTCGGTTTCCAGCACGATCTCCGCCCGGTCCTCTCCGTCACGGATCGGCTTCGGCGTGGTCTTCGCGTTCACCCCGCCGAGCGCGGCGGTGATCGAGTCCAGCACGGAGGACTTACCCTGCCCATTCTTCCCGGCGACGATCACCAGGTTCCCGTCCTTGTCCGGGGTGATTTCCACTGCCTTGAGACGCTTGTAGTTCGTGGACTGCAATCGAATGATCTTGCTCATGTTCCCTGTCCTTTCAACGACTGTGGCCCCGGCGATCTGCCGGGGCCACGCGGTGTGCTTGCTACTTCTGCTCTTCCCAGTACGCGACCACACGCCGCGCACCGGCACGCCGGAGCTTCCGGGTGAGGTTCACTGCCGCGGCCGCAGCATCCGCCGGGTGATCCACCACCCGGGTGCCCGTGTACCGGGCACCCCAGAACCACCACCGGCGACCCGTGGCCGTCACCCGCCACGTGCTCACGCCGCGTCCTCCGGCTCCGCCAGCGCCGCAGGCTGACCCGTGGCCAGGGACTGCAGGTAGTCCGTGAACGCAGCGCACTCCTCCGAGGTCAACGCCGCCATGGACGGCAGGTCACGGGTGATGCCCTGCCCGGTCGCCCAGTCCCGCATCTCCCTCGCCTTGTCCGACTTCTCCTCGATCCCCAGGTCGCTCATCAGCTGGCCCGCCTGCACCCACTGCGCACGATCCGACATCACCGGGGCATCCCCAGCCACCACGGGCTCGTCGTCGTCATCGGCCTCGGGGACGGGGGCCTCCGGCAGGTCCGGCACCGACGGCTCCGGGGCCTTCGCCCGCGGCTTCCGCTTCACCGTGCGCTTCGACTCCGAGGGGGCCACACCCGACCGCGGGGGCTCCACCGCCGGCGCGTCGTTCAGCTCGATCTCCTCCACCGACGTCGCCGCCATGCCCGAGAGCACATCAGCGAACATCGTGCGGCACGCCTCCGTCTGCGCCTTCGCGGTGAGCATGGCAATGGGATCCTTGCCGTACAGCGCGTTCGACGTGTACCCGGCCTTCTGCGCACGAGCCATGGTCCACTCGAACGTCTGCCAGTTCTGCGACCCCTTACGGCGCGCACGCACCGTCACCGCCTGCTCCGTCGCCGCGGTCCGTTCGATCTCGTGACCGTGCGAGAGCACCAGGGCCACCATGGACCTCGCGTACATGGCCGGGCGGCCCTGCACCACGAAGATGTTCGCCAGCGAGTTCATCGGCGACAGCCCCAGCTCGCGACCCGTGAGGATCGCCGCCGCCGTGGCCTCCACCGAGCCCCGCAATCCCTTGGGCACGAACTCCGTGGAGCACAGCACACCGGCGATCCGGCCGGCCGCGTCCAGTTCCTGCGACCACTCGAGCAGGCTCATTGTCGTCTCCGACAACTCCACCTGCCCGCCCTGGTTGTGCTGCCCGAACGGGGACATTGCCCCCTGGTTGGTCTGAGCGAGTTCAGTCATAATTCCTGTCCCTTCAATGGGTCAGGCCGCCACGGGGGCGGCCTGGTTCTTCTTCTGGTGGTAGTACTTCCGCTTCAGCATCCGTGCGCATTCCCTGCACGTTCGTTGCCGACCGTTGTCGTAGGTGTTTTCGGGGGTGAACTCGTGCCCTCGCTTGCAGTGCGTCTTGGGCGGCTTGCGAACCTTGACCCGCTTGCGTTCCTGTCGCACCTCGTAGCAGGTCCGACACACTCTGTGGCCGCTCTCCATGACCACGTTCTCGGCAGTCAGGGCATGGCCTTGTCGGCATTCGGCGCGCTTCGAGCCCTTGTGCCGTAGGCCCCGGTCCACGTTGACCTGTTGCGAAACAGCCTCAAGATGATCCGGATTGCAGCAGGGCGGGTTTCTGCAGAGGTGATCCAGCACGAGCCCCTCGGGAATTGGCCCCTTGTGGTGCTCGTACGTCACCCGATGCGTGTTCCTGGTCCCCGTACCACGCGGGCCCATTCCGATGACGCCGTAGCCGCGAGTCTTGGCTCCTTGCCAGATCCAGCAGCCATTGACGTCGATCTTGACCTTGGCCATGAGACGTTCGATCACTGGTTCAGGCTGCTTCGTCACTGCTCGCCTCCTTCCCGGGGGCTTCAAGCGGGGCACCCAAGAACGCGGCTCGTCGCTTCTGGCACTTCGTGGTGTACGCGGCGCACAGGAACTGGCGGTACGCCTCGGCCATCTCCTGCTGGTCCCGGCACAGCGGGTGCAGGTCCGTGCCGAACGGGGTGACGTGGGCGACGTAGCACGCGTGAATCTCTGGCATGGGATGCTCCGTGCCGTCCGCGTCCAGGTAGAACTCGAAGTTCGCGTACGCCGCGGTCTGCAGCGCCGTCTCGCCGTACACCCCGTTCGAGGTCTTGATGTCCAACATCACCGGCTTGCCGTCCGCGAGGTGCGGGGAGGTGCCCACCAGGTCGAAGGTGCCCGCGAACCACTCGGTGGCGTTCGCGCCCCGACCCTCCACGACCAGGGGGGTGATCTCCCAGGCGTCGAGGAACTCGGCGTACCCGGTAACCTCCCCGTCGTGCTCGAGCGGTACGGCCACCTCGTCACCGGCCACGACCTTCTCGGCCAGCGCGTGGATCGCGGTACCCCGCTCCGCGGCACTGTCCCGCTTCCCCGTGGGTACCTTGCACAGGGCGTCCACCAGCGCGGAACGCTCCCTGCCCTGGTGCTGCACCGGGGGTAGACCCCGCAGCCGCTCGACCTCCAACGGGTTCTGGTCCACGAACTCCGCGACCATCCGGGCGTACCAGGGGTTGAGGGCGGGCTTGGGGATCCCGCCGCCGATCAGCGTGGTCACACCAGGCACGGACGCGAGCACGCCCTGGGGGGTGCGCATCTTGTACCGGTGGGCCTTCTCCATGAACTGCAACTCGTGGCTCACGACGCGTCCTCCTTCTTCTCGATGCTGAACGTCACGTCGGACAGCCACACCTCGGCGGCGAGCTCGTGGTCGAAGTGGGGGAACTCGACGGGCAGTTCATCCCTGAGCCGCTCGAACACGTCCTGCCGGATCGTCCACGGGTGGATCTGCACTGAGCACTCGTGCCATTGAAGCTCGGTGGTGCCGGGGTCACCTTTCGCCCGGTACAGGTACGTGGCCACCCGTTCCGCGGCCTCCGTCTCCGACGCGGGGTCCTCCACGTCGAGGGGGTCCGGGACGGTCGGCAGGTACGCCTCGAACATGCCCGGTTCGCACCGGCGCACGTCCAGCAGTTCCGGGTAGTAGGCGGTCATGACTGGTTCTCCTTGTGGTACAGGCCGATGTTCTTCCAGTGGTCGAGGGCGTCCTGGTACTCCTCAGGAGAGGGCGCGAAGTCCACATCCACCTGGGGTTGCGCGGGCAGCGCTTGGCGGCCATTGACGACGCGGGAGAAGTACTGGAACGCTTCGATGCTCTTGTCGTGCTCCAACGGCAAGGGGATGATCGAGCCGGGGTTGCCGTTGTGCGGGTAGACGCGAAGGATGATGCGGATCATTGGGTCCTCCTTCCAGAGAGGGCGAGCAACGTGAACCCGAGCGTCGCGGCCTGCTCACGGGTGAGGTCCACCCGCTCGGTGACCTCGGTGCACAGGGACAAGGTGATGGTGTCCGCGTCGTAGCGGTGCACCTCCACCTCCGTGGTCGGGGTGTCAATCAGGTACGGCAGGCTCACTTCCGGCCCCCGATCAGGTCAGTCAGCGCCATGAGGAGCACGAAAGCCCCCGCGGCACCGAGTCCGATGAGCAGGTCGAGCCAATGGATGTAGGTCATAGCCCCTCCTACGGGGTGTAGATGTGCTGGTTGATCCAGGTGGTTAGCGCGGCCGCTGGGACCCGCCAGTGCTGGCCGTGCTTCACGCCGACCAGGTCACCGGTGCGGAGCATCTGCCGGACCGTGTACGGGCTCATCTGCAGGGCCTTCGCGGCCTGCGGGACCGTGAGTAGCAACGGGAAGGTCGCGGTGGTCACGCCGCGGCCTTCGTCATGTGGTGCGCGCCCCGGTAGACCGCGACCCACCCGTGACGGCGGGCCTTGCGCTGCGAACGGCGCACCTGATGGGTGGGGACGATCAGCCCCAGGTTCATGGCCCGGTGGAACACCGGGCCCACGAGGTTCGGGTGCGGCGCCGGCCCCAACCCCGCCGCGTACAGGTCATCGGAAGTGAACTCCCGGCCCGACCGGGCCAGCGACTCGATCAGCTCCAGCGCGGTGGCCTTCCACGCCTCACGGGCCGTGGTCTCCTCGAACTCGATGAACATCTGCATTGGTGTCTCCGTTCGTTGATGGGGTGTGCGGTCGGGGCGGGTCGAGTGACCCGAGGGGGAGTGCTACCCCGACCCAGTGCCGGGCGGGGGACTCGAACCCCCGGTGATCCCTGTCCCGGCTGATTGCACGCGGGGACCTACCCGCGTGACTCCGACTGCCTATCCCTCCAAGCAAGGCCCTATTGGCTGCACCACCCCGCGCTCTGACGGGGGCTCCCTGCTGTGTAGGCACGCACGCGGTGTCTCGCGGTGCCCGTACTGTTCGGTCAGTCGGTCTATTCGTTCCCCAGGTCCTTCGGCTCGTGAGCCTCACAAGGTCTTAGGTCCCGGCTGGTGTGGCCGGATGGGTCTTGCTCGTGACGTGCGGCCTATAGGCCACTGGTCATTCGGGGTAAAAAAATCAGGCAACCATGGCGGGGGCGTGCTTCACGCCCTTCGCGTTCAGCACCCGCGCCTTGCTGCTGGTCGGGGACACGACGAACAACTCGTCCATGTCCCTGCCCAACCACTTGCACAACACCCGCGCCAGATCCTCCGAGCACTGCCGGAGGTTCCCGGTCTCGAGTCCGCTAATCGCGGCCTGCGAGCACTTGCACAGCGCCGCGAGTTCGTACTGCGTGAATCCCGCGGAGAGGCGCCGACGACGGAGCTGATCGGGGTTGATGGGCTTCATGATCACCTCCCTGCTCAATCGGATCTTCGGTCGGTTCCCGCCGTAGGGGCGGGTCGCCTGCCGTCGTACGTACATCGTTGCACCTCTTCGCTGTGATGACAAGTGAACAATAGGCCGATGGTCGTCCACTTGTCAACGCCACCCGCCTACACCCCCGTAAACTCGGGCTAGAAACGAACTCACTTATATTCAAAAGTCGCCCCACAAGTGCGATTAGTGAGACCAGCGACCCAGGATGGACGCATGACCAACGACCAGCCACGCAGCCTCCAAGACGTGGCCGCCGCCGCCAAGAACAAGCACGGGGGAGGTGGACGCAAGCTCTCCCGCATCGCCCGAGAACACGACCACAAGATCACCAGCACCACCATCGACTCACTGATCGCCGGCACCTACGTCTCACGCCCCACGAAAGCCACCCTCGAGGCCCTCGCCTACCTCTCCGGAGAGACCACGGCCACCGTCTACAGACTCGCCGGCGTCCCCTACCACGAGGTCAAGATCGCCGACCAACTCCCCGACGGCGTGGACGAACTCGGCAAGGACGAACGGGAGACAGTCATCGCCGTGGCCCGCGCCCTACTCCGCCAGACCCGCCAAACCCACCGCCTGCAGCAAGAACTCGACCAGCAGGCCACCCGAAAGGACAAGCCTATGAACCCCGACGACAAGGCCGCCGAGGTCGTGGCCACCATGGCCGAGGTCGCCAACATCGCCCCCGGCGCCACACTCGAGGACACCATCGCCGCGCTGCCGGAGGACATGCGCGCCCCCACCGAGGAGATCGTCCGACTGATCCTCGAGGACGGGGAAGGCGGCGCCACGGTGCACCAGCTGCGCCCCCGCGGTGACGGTGGCGCCCCGCAGGATGCGGCCGCGGATGATGTGGACGGTGCCTCCACCGGGCAGCGCGCCCGCGACGAGTCCGACGCCCGCGGGGAGGAGTCCCAGGATCCCGAGGATGCACGGTGAGACCCCTGCAGAAGCTGGTGACGGACCGGATCACGGAGCTGGAGCTGGGGTCGTTGCGGAGAGTGTCCGCGGCCGCTCAGAAGGATGGGTACGAGCTGTCGCACACGGTGCTCTCGAAGATCTGTTCCGGGAAGTACGGGATGCCGAAGACCTCCACCCTCGAAGCACTGGCCCATGTGCTGCGCCTACCGGTGGCCCAGGTGCGCCACGCGGCCGGCCTGGGCGAGGTGGGTACGGAGTGGGTGCCGCCCGCGGAGGCGCACACCCTGTCGTACTCGGATCGCCGCCTGGTGGAGTCCCTGATCCACCGGCTCGCTATGGGTGTCGCCGCCCGCGACTAGGTTCATGCTCATGCATGAGCCGTTTGATCCGTGGCAGTGGGCCACCACGCACGGAACCCCCATCAGACAGGCCAGACTCGAGCACGCCCGCGGGTACACGGACGGGCACACGATCTGGCTGGACGAATCCCACACCGCCGCCGAGGCGCGGTGCACCCTCACCCACGAGCTCGTGCACCTGTGCCACGGGCACTCCACCCACCAACCCCCACGGGAGGAATGGCGGGTGCGGGCTGAGACCGCCCGGCTGCTGATCCCGGACATGACGTGGATCCGGGAGTGGTGGGGCACCGTGTGGGAACTCGCCGAGGAACTCGACGTGACCCCGGAGGTCATCCGGGACCGGATACGCGTGTGGGAGAGGACGGGTACATGAGTGATGCGCAACGACGCCGGGACCCGCGTCTACCGGGCTGGTCGATCCTCGAGGACGTGGAGACCCCGGTGGACGGCGAGACCGTGCGGTCAGTGCCGGATCTGTCTGAGGTGGACCAGCTGATCATCGCCGCGAACGAGCGCGAGCTGTCCCGGCGCCGGCGGGTGGACGGCCGGGACATGGACTCGTGGATCCTGCTCGCGGACGACGCCCTGCGGATGCGTAATTACACGTTCGCCGCCCAGATCATGCGGCCCGTGGTGGCCGCGTCTCTGCGGCTGGCCCAGTACGACAGTCGGGAGCCGGACTGGTACCGGGTGAACATGCTCGCCCGCGCCCACCGCGGCCTCCACGAGTCCGCCCGCGAGGAAGCCGTAATCCGCACATGGCTGGCCCACTGGCCGGCCGACCGGGAGACCACCAACCGGAACAGGGAGGCCGCGCTGCGGCGCCTGGCAACCGTGCAGAGAAGGAGACGACGTGGCCCACATCGAGGACCGGTGGTTGCGCGCTGACCGCAGTCACACGCCGCTGCACGGCAAGGGCCTGCGGTGGCGGGTGATCTGGCGGGACGAGACCGGGAAGCGGTCCATGAAGTCGTTCCGGAACAAGGATGCCGCCCGCGCCTACCTCACCCAGGTCGAGCACGCTGCCCTGTCCGGCGACGTCGTCACCCGTGAGGTCCGCGACCGTCGACTCGGCTACTACTGGGGCCGCTACGAGCCGCGCATCACCGGCCTGTCGAAGTCCGCGCAGTCTCGCACCCGCTCCGCGTGGGCAAAGGTCAGCGACGAGTTCGGGGCCCAACCGCTGCGCGTGATCCGCAAGTCCGCGGTGTCCACCTGGTTGACAGGGATGGTCTCGCAGCGCGGGACCCCAGCGGGGCTCCACACGAAGCGCGCCGCGCACCAGCTACTGAGTGCACTGCTGGACATGGCGATCGAGGACGGGGTGATCCGCACGAACCCTGCGCGGGGTGTGAAGATCACCGCCCGCGCCAAGCGCGAGCACGTCTACCTGACCCCGGCGCAGCTGGGCGCGCTGCTCAGCGCGACGCCGTGCGACTGGAAGCTGTTCGTGGACTTCCTGGCGTCCACGGGCGTGCGGGTAGGAGAGGCTGTCGGTCTGCGCGGCGGCGCACTGGACGCCCACAGGTGGCGGGTCGAGGTGTACGGGTCGAAGACCGACGAGACCCGGCAGGTGCCGATCCCCCCGCACCTGCGCGATCCGTTGCACGCCCGCGCCACGGAGGTAGGCCCGGGGGGCTTGCTGTTCACCACACCGCGGGGCGCACAGGTGCATCCGGAGAACTTCCGCAACCGGGTGTTCGCACCGGCTGCCGCATCGGCTGGGCTCCCGGGACGGATCGTGGTGCACGACCTGCGGCACACGTTCGCCTCGAACCTGCTCGCGGCAGGGGTGAGCGTGAAGACGGTGCAGGAGATCCTGGGGCACGCATCCCCGCTGGTCACCTTGGAGGTGTACGCGGGGGTATTCGATGAGGACGTCGATGCGGCGGGAGAGGCGATCTCAAAACGGTACGGGCGGTCCCGGTGACACCTGGGTGACACCTGAACCGCCCGTGCGTTCCATGACTTTCTGGCGTTTGCCCTAGTCAGAGTGGAGCCGCCTGCCGGAATCGAACCGGCGACCTATTCATTACGAGTGAATCGCTCTACCGACTGAGCTAAGGCGGC
>JAXCMH010027021.1:0-11745 GCA_034783755.1 Circaetus cinereus
GGTCCACCGCTCGAACATGTCCAAGGTGGACCCGGCCACCGGCAAGATGCCGAAGAAGCCCAACGGCAAGGCCGGCAAGGGACCGAACTTCGTGGAGCCTGACATCGAGCGCGCGCTGCTCGAGCACCCCATCGGCGCCGAGGTCCACGACAGCATCGACTACGAGCTCGATCACGTCTTCGCCTCCAGCGTCACGATGGCCAAGCGCCAGATTCCCCTGGACCACCCGACCCTGCACGCACTACCGATCCTCACGCCCATGATGGTGGGCCGGCAGCAGCTCCAGGGCACCCCGATCCGCGACGTGTACGTCATGCGTGGCCTCACCAGTTCCCCGAACTGGGACGAGATGCGCGAGGCGATCGTTGCCGCCCAACGAGCCTGCAACCTGGGAGGACGCATCCTTGAGCTCCGCTGACCACTACGAGATCCAAGTCTTCTCCAAGCCCGGACGCTGCGTGCAGTGCAGCGCGATGAAGAAGCGCCTGACCGACCTCGGCGTCCCGTTCACCACACTACTGCTCGTGGAGCACGACAGCACCCAGACCGAGGAAGCAGCTGCGGCCATCGACATGGCCAAGCAGCGTGGGCTGTCCTCCGCCCCTGTCGTCCTGCTGAAGCGCGACGGCGAGCTCGTGGACCTCTTTGCCGGCAACAACCCGGTCAAGACCAAGGACTTCGCGGAGACCCTACTCGCCGGGCGAGTCGGCCCCTGACACATCACTCGACCTCTCGATAGGAGAACCCCTTGGCCCTGCGATTCGGCAAGGTGACCGGGCGCTTCGTCGCCGTGGTTGCCGACTCCCGCGAGGACAGCGACACCGATCCCGACATCGTGCCCATGCAGGGGACGGTTACCTTCACACTGAAGGCCCCGGCACTGCTGGTTAGCGACGCTTCCCCCGTGCCCATGACGGCGCTTCCGGCGCCGATCGTCGCCACGCTGGACAGCGACGGCTACCTCGCCCTGAACGAAGTGCGCTCCGTGAGCCTGCTGGCCACCGATGGTGGACACAACCCCAAGGACGCCACCTACGAGGTCTCCTTCCGCCTGGCCTACGGCTCGACGGACGTGAAGTACCCCAGCTTCCAGATCTCTGTGCCGGCTGGCGAGACGATCAACCTCACGACCGCGGCCCCGGTCCCGGCAAGCACCGGCGTCCCCATGATGCAGGGCGTCGGCGTTCGCGGCATCGAGTCCCAGGACGACGCCCTGGTCTTCACCATGACCAACGGTTCCACCAACCGCGTGGAGATCCCTGCGACCACCGTCTCCGGTGACTCCGGGCGCTGCGTGAAGAGCCTGACGCTGGAGGGTACCGAACTGGTGCTCAGCTTCACGGACGGCACCTCCGACCGAGTGGACCTCTCCGTGGCACTCACCGTCCCACCCGCCTCCTCGAGCGAGTAGTGGCGCGTAGCGGCTGGCACACCAGCGACCGTAAGTCCCGGCTCCCCTCGAACTGGGGCCAGCTGAGGCTGGCAGTGGGGCGCCGCGACGGATGGAAGTGCCAACACTTGCTGGCCGACAACTCCCCGTGCGGGGCGCCGGCCAACCAGATCGACCACATTATTCCCAACGACGACGACAGCATGAACAACTTGCAGTGCATGTGCGAGGCACACCACCGCACGAAGTCGTCCCAAGAAGGAGCCGCCGCAAGGGCGGCCCGTGTCCGTGCGACGAAAGCCCGTGTCGTACGGCCCCAGGAGATCACCCCCGTCGTGGTCCCTGCCGCCAAGCCCCGATTCCCCGGCATGTGAAGGGAGGTGCAGTATGCCAGGACCACTGCCCAAGAGAAGTGAAGAACGTACTCGGCGTGACACCAACGAGGACAAGGCGCCCCTAAAGAAGGGGCTGGCCCACTCATACAAGAACTGGCCCTCCCCCAACAAGGAGTGGGAGCAGCCAGTGAAGGAGCTCTTCATGTCCCTCGCCAAGAGTGGCATGGAAGCGTTCTACGAGCAGTCCGACATCGCCTGGGCGCGCGTCGTATGCGACGGCCTGGACGAGTGGTACAAGACCCCAGTGGGCCGACGCTCGGCCATGAAGCTGGACATCCCCCTGAAGCATGCTGCCGCCCTTGGCATCACGGAGGGTGAGCGTCGCCGCATGCGCATCGAACTCGAGACCCCCACCATCGCTGAGGAAAGCGTTGGCTCCAAGGCTCGCAAGATGTTCGAGAAGCAGCTGAGTCAGCCGGCCACGGTGACTCGCATCCATCCCGAGAAGGAAGAGGAATAGACCCCATGCTCAAGAGGCCAGTGAACTGGAACCGCGTGCCGGGCCCGAAGGATCTGGAAGTGTGGAACCGCCTGACCTCGAACTTCTGGCTTCCCGAGAAGGTGCCGCTGTCCAATGATGTGCAGTCGTGGAAGCAGATGAGCTCGCTCGAGCAGGACATCACCATGCGAGTCTTCGCTGGGCTGACCCTGCTGGACACCATCCAGGGAACCGTGGGCGCTGTGTCGCTGATCCCCGACGCGCTCACCGAGCACGAGGAAGCGGTCTACACCAACATCTCCTTCATGGAGTCAGTCCATGCGAAGTCCTACTCCTCGATCTTCTCGACAATGGCCAGCACCCGCCAGATCGACGACGTGTTCCTCTGGTCCGAGAACAACCTGCACCTCCAACGCAAGGCGCAGATCGTGCTGGACTACTACGACGGCAACGACCCGCTCAAGCGCAAGGTGGCCTCCACGCTGCTCGAGTCCTTCCTCTTCTACTCCGGCTTCTACTGGCCGCTGTACCTGAGCTCCCACGCGAAGCTCACCAACACCGCTGACGTGATCCGCCTCATCATCCGTGACGAGGCCGTCCACGGCTACTACATCGGGTACAAGTTCCAGCTGGGCTTCAACAAGCTCTCGACTGGGGAGCAGCTGGAGATCGAGAGCTTCACGTACGGGCTGCTCGAAGAGCTCTACGAGAACGAGCTGGAGTACACCGCGAGCATCTATGACGACATGGGCCTGACCAGCGACGTGGTGCAGTTCCTCCACTACAACGCCAACAAGGCGCTCAACAACCTGGGCTTCGACAGCCTCTTCCCCAGTGAGCTGTGCCAGTTCAACCCAGGTGTGATGACTTCTCTCAACCCCGGCGCCGACGAGAACCACGACTTCTTCTCCGGCTCCGGCAGCTCCTACGTGGTCAAGACCGCGGTGGCCACTGAGGACGAGGACTGGGGTTGGTGACCAACAACGACGAAAGCAGGTGAGACCGCATGCACGACCCCGAGATCCCGTTCTCCGTCCTGATCCAGGACATGAGCGAGGCGGAGATCCAGGAGCGAGTGGACGCCATGTTCCCCGTGCAGAAGATCGGTCCCACCTGGCAGGTCGTTGAGGACCGCTGGCTCATCCCTGAGCACACCCTGGGTTTCCAGGTCATCGAGTGGATCACCGAGAACCTGCTCTCCCCCAAGGGCGACGGCGAGCCGTTCCTGCTCACCTTCGAGCAGTCCCGGTTCATCCTCTGGTACTACGCCCTGGATGCAGACGGACGGTTCCTCTACCCCAACGGCATCCTCCAGCGATGCAAGGGCCACGGCAAAGACCCCCTGGGTGCAGCGATGTGCCTGGTGGAGCTCATCGGACCCTGCCGCTTCTCCCACTGGGACGAAGACGGTGACCCGGTGGGCATGCCCCACCCGGCGCCGCAGGTGCGCGTGGCCGCAGTGGCCATGACGCAGAACGAGAACACGCAGGATCTCTTCCCTCTCATCATCCCCAAGCGGACAAAGACCAAGTACAACCTGGACGTGCAGCGCGAGATCATCTATGTGCTGGGCGGACGGGGCAAGCTGCGCGTGATCGCTTCCAACGCTCGCTCCGCTGAGGGCGGGCGCATCACCTTCTTCCTCGCCAACGAGATCCACCACTGGGTTCCCGGCAACGGCGGCAAGAAGTTCTACGAGACCATGATGAACAACCTCCGCAAGGTGGGTGGTCGATTCGCCGGCATCACCAACGGCTTCCAGCCTGGTGAAGAGTCCGTGCTCGAGTCGATCCGAGAGACCCAGCAGAAGGTCTGGGATGGCCTGGCCTCCCCGAACGGCTGGCTCTACGACTCCCTGGAGGCCCACCCCAAGGCGCCCCTGGACCAGCAGATCGCCCCGTACATCCTGCAACGGGTGATGGGTGACAGCGTGTGGTTGCAGGAGCAGATCCCCTTGATCGTCCAGTCCTTCTCGGATGGTTCGATCCCCTCCTCCCAGCAGCGACGCATGTGGTACAACCAGATCGTCTCCAGCGAGGAGCAAGCCTTCGCCATCGACGAGGTGGAGGCGGTGATCGACCGCACCACCACGGGCACAATCGCGGACCTGAAGCCCAAGGACAAGATCACCCTGGGCTTCGACGGTTCCCGCACCGACGACGCCACGGCGTTGGTGGCCTACCGGCTCTCCGACAAGCTGGTGGTCCCCCTGGCCATCTGGGAGAAGCCGGACACAGTGAGCGATTGGCACGTCCCGACCGAGGACGTGGACTCGATGGTGGGCCTGGCCTTCGCCAGCTACGAGGTCGTGGCCTTCTACGCCGATGTGAAGGACTGGGAGTCCTACATCGCCCGGTGGTCCGAGCTGTTCCGCGAGCACCTGATGGTCCGAGCCTCGGCCTCGAACTCCATCGGCTACGACATGCGCGGGCACCGATCTGAGATCGCCTTCCTGAACGAGACCCTGATCGGCATGGTGCGCGACCAGGAGATCCGACTCAACGCCAATGGCCGGCTTCGCACCCACTTCCTGAACGCTGAGCGCCGCTGGACTGGCGGTCACCTGTCCTTCGGCAAGATTGGCGGGCGCGAGTCGCCCCGCAAGATCGACGCCCTGATCGCAACTTCCCTGGCCCTCAAGGCCGCAATGGACTACCTGGAGCACGGCAAGGCAGAGAAGCCCAAGTACAAGCGCCGACTCCACCAGTGGTGAGAGGAACCATGACACAGACAACCTTCAGCGGGGACCACCCCACCCCGCCCTCCTACGACGACGCCGACAACGGCAACGAGCAGCCCTTCATCTTCGGACCCCAGGAGCACCTGGGTGACCTCGATGCCAAGGCTGTCATCGAGCGCGCCGAGCACATGTTCACCGAGATGGATCAGGACCGGAGCAAGCTGGACCACTACGCGGAGTACGCCCGCGGCAACCAGTCCGATCCGTACATCCCGAACTACGCCGACCCCACGACGCGCGAGCTGTCGAAGCGGTCCACGCTCAACCTGATGACCCTGGCCATCAACCTGCCGGCGCAGATCAGCTACATCGACGGCTATTCCCGCAAGGACGAGCTGCACCCTCCCGAGTGGAAGGTGTGGAAGAACTCGAACATGGATGCCAAGCAGACCCGCGTGTTCGTGGCCTCGCTGACCTATGGGCAGGGCTACACCATGCTGTCGAACATCGGCACCGATGAGCGTCGCATCGACCTGCTGTCCTCCCGTGACACCATTGCGTTCTTCGAGGACGCCATCAACGACTCCGTTCCGGCCTACGCGCTGACGATCAAGTCGCGGCCCGGCAAGGACGGGCGCCCCGGCGTGGCCATCTACGCCGACGCCAAGCAGGTCGTGTACCTCGAGTACGACGGCAAGGAGTTCAAGATCGCGGACGACGGCATACGTCCGCACAACCTGGGCATGACCCCGGTGGTGCGTTGGCCCGCGATCCTCGACGATCGAGGGTACGCCAAGGGTGTTGTCGAAGACCTCATCCCCGCCCAGGACCGCGTGAACCAGACGGTCTACGACGGTCTGCTGAACCAGTCCTTCGGTTCCTACGGAGTGCGCTGGGCTGCTGGTCTGGTGGGCGAGCCCATCTTCAACGACGACGGCACCCCTCGCACTGACGAGGATGCACCAGGTCTACGGTCCCATCGAGGTGTCGCAGTCGCGCATGCTGACCACCGACGATCCGAGCGCGAAGTTCGGAACGCTGGAGGGCACCGAGCAGTCGGGCTTCATCGAAGCCCTGGACTCGGCCATCCGCTCCTTCGCCGTGACCGGGCAGCTGCCTCCCCACTCCCTGCTGGGCTCCATGTCGAACCTCTCGGCAGAGACCCTGCAAGCTCTGATGTCCCAGACCGAACGCTTCACCCAGATGCTCAAGAACTCCTGGGCCGACGCTGCGCTCACGCAGATGAAGATGGTCGCCAAGGACATGGGCGTGGCCGACGCCGTGCAGCTGGAGAACTGCGAGGTTCGCTGGCGCGACATGCGCGTGAACACCATCACCGCCACGGTCGATGCGCTGGGCAAGGCGTCGCAGATGCTCGGCATCCCTGGCCGCGGCCTGTGGTCCTGGATGCCTGGAGTCACTGATTCCGAGATCAAGAAGTGGGAGGCCCTTCAGGAGGAGGCGCGCGCCGAGATGATGATGGGAGATCCCCTCAGTCACGAGGCCGCCCTGAATCGTGAGGCCACCTCTGCACCGCAAGCACCCAATGTCAACTCGGCAGAGCCGGAGTCCAAGATCCCCACGCCCCGTGAGGTTCTGACCTCCCGCATGGCCGGCAACTCCAAGGCTTCGAGCGACGCATGAGCGAGATCGAGACGCTTGAAGGACTGCACCGTGCAGCGCAAGCGCGTCTCGGGTTCTCCGTCGCCTTCCTGAGCAAGAGCAAGTGGGCGACCGTGCAGGCCACCGCACCAGCGCGGGCCGGCTCCTCGTGGGCCGACGCCGTGGCCGATGCAGTGGTCGAGGCACAGGAACTCTCGGCAGAACTTGCGGCCACCTACTACCAACTGGCTCGAGCCCTGGAGCTCGGCGTCACCCTGGGCACTCCCAACAACGGAGGCTCCGCGACGCTGGGCACCTACCGGGACGCTTTCCTGAGCCAGGTCGTTGCAGTAGCGCAGTTGGGTGACGCTACTGACACCACTCCGCTGCACGGGCTCATCACCGGCAGCAAGGACTTGGATCGGCTGGACATCATGCCCAACGTTCAGCGGTTCCTCGACGAGATGGACGAGGGGCTGGACTCCACCGCAGTGGTAGTCGAGCCCTACAACTGGCCCACCTTCCGCGACCCTGCGGATCGCGTGGCCGACGAGCTCTACGGCAAGGCGGTGAATCCGCTGGCCGAGCAGGTCAGGCAGATCCGCCAGGCCGAGAGCGACAAGGACGCCAAGGACAAGACCGATCGGGTCTCGGCCATCGAGACAGCCCACGAGAAGAAGGGCGTCATCGGCGCCGGCAACGCAGACCAGTTCGTGATGCGAGCAGGACGAGCAGTCCTGGAGCAGGCGCACACCAAGGACAAGCGGGTGCTCAAGTACGCCCGTGGCACCGCGGCGAACCCCTGCGACTTCTGCGCCATGCTCGCCTCTCGCGGCTTCGTCTACGCCAGCCGCTCGACGGCCATGTCCACCTACCGCACGGGCGGACTTCGTTCATACCACCCCAACTGTCACTGCTTCCCCATCGCCAGATGGACCGATGCCTCTCCTCTTCCGGCCCTGAACCAGGAGTTCACGGCCCTGTGGAACAAGGAGATCCGAGGCAAGTACAGCGGCAAGGCCGCGCTGAAGCAGTGGCGCCACATCATCGCGGATCGACAGAAGAGTCTTTCGTCAACTCCGCAACTCGAGACTGACTGATTCCAGGAGGATCACCGTGTCTGACATCCAGAACGCCCAGGGCCAGGAGCCCGCTGAACAGAACATCAACCCTGAGACCAACGCTGACTCCAACCAGGGCCAGGTGCCCGACGCAGCTCATCAGGGTGACCCGCAGGAAGGTGCCGCCAAGACCGAGGCTGGCTCTCTAGAAGAGCTGCCCGAGTGGGCGCGCAAGACGATCACCAACCTGCGACAGGAGTCCGCTTCCTACCGCACCGAGCGCAATCGTCTCAACGACGCGCTGGCTGCTGCGGAGAAGAACCCCGAGCAGAACCAGTCCGTCATCGAGCAGCTGCGTGCAGACCTGAAGGCCAGCGACACCAAGGCCAAGCGCCTGGAGATCGCACGGGAGGCGAACCTGCCGCCCGAGGCTGACGTGATGCTGCACGGCGCCGACGAGGACACCCTGCGCCAGCAGGCCCAGTTCCTCTCCACGCTGTTCACCGCCGCTTCTGGCTCTTCCGTCCAGGCGCAGACTCCTGCACCCGCCGCTGCTCGTGGCGTTCCGACCAACCCCCGGAACCCTGGCGGCAACTCCCGGCTCGACGCGGCTTCCGCACTGAGCACGCTGCGCGCACGCGCGCGGCACTAACCCCTCCCCTTCCAACAAGGAGTCTTCTTGGCTTACGAACCGCACGACGTCATCAAGCCCTCTGCCAACGCAGAGGCGATGGCCACCCTCCTGGGCGAGAACCTGGTCATCTCCAACACCTTCTCCCGATTCTCCGCGGAGGAGTACCTGGGCAAGGCTGGCGACAAGATCACCAAGCGCGTGACGGGCACCCTGCCCTTCCGCCGCTGGGGCTTCCGCAACGACCGGCGCGAACCGCTGCGCGTGGACTCCCTGACGGAGACCACGGTGGACATGACCGTCTCCGCTGAGTGGCTGACCTCCGCCGTGGAGATGACACCCGAGCAGAAGCAGTTCGACTTCAACGGCGCCTGGGGCGATCTGTTCCTGAAGCAGACCGACGCCCTGGTCCGCGGTGTCGAGTTCGACGCGATGCACCAGATCGTGAACGCTCCCTACGAGCTGGTCCAGAACATCGACGTGTCCCCCGAGGCCATCGCCGCTCAGGCTGCCATCGGGCGCGACTACCTGTTCAACCAGTTCCTCAACCTGCGCACCGCGCTGCGTCGCATGCGCACCCCCGGCGCCGAGTCCCTGACCATCGTGGCCGGCTCGAACTTCGTGGCTGAGCTCCAGAAGTCGGGCAAGCTGATCGACGCTCAGGTCAAGGGCACCAACGCCTTCGGCACCACGGAGATCGGCACCTACGCCGGCATGAAGGTCATCGAGGGTCCGTACACGATGGACCCCAACGAGGCGTACGCCTACGTCTCCGACGCCTTCCTCTTCTGGAACGCCGCGCCCCCGACTGCGGACGGCTCCATCAAGCAGGGCAACGCCAACGTCAACGGGCTGTCCCTCCAGTGGTTCCAGGACTACGACCCGGCCTACGTGGTCAACCGCTCCGTCTACCTGGCGTGGCAGTCCTGGGATCTCACCAAGGACTTCCTGTCCCTGGAGGCCGAGACCGGCCAGCTGTTCACCTCCCCGGATCGCTACTTCGTGCGCGGCGTGAAGCTCCTGCTCACCGCCGACGACCCCAAGAAGCAGCTCCAGGTCTTCGGCGGCTCGGCCATTCCGACCGCCGCCGACGTGGCAGCCGAGCTGCGCTTCCCCGGCTCCGGCAAGGGTGACACCCCCGGCGCCGAGGCGGACTCCTTCCTGGCCAAGGCGTACCGAGGCGAGATCGCGGACGGCAAGCTCGACGAGGGCCTGTTCATGCCGATGCACCTGCGCAAGGGTGCCGCCACGCAGAACCCGACCCCGGTCGAGTCCGCTGCGAACGTCGGCTCCAAGCCGCAGACCCGCAACGTCTTCAAGGACGAGGCGGCCAAGGTTGCCCCGAAGGTCACCAAGCCCTCCGGCAACTGACCCAGTAGGGGGTAACCATGATTGACCCGAACGACTCGCAGGTGCTCAAGCTTGCGGCTCGCATCGGTGAGGTGATCGAGACCCCCGAGGATCTGGCTCTCGCTGAGGCCAGTCTGGACGAAGCGTGGGCGTGGGTGGGTTCCTACGGCCGAGATGAATGGCACGTAGGCAACCCGTCCACGCCCCCGATTGCGCGCACCGTGGCACTCGCTGCGGCTGCGAGCTGCTTCCAGAACCCGGCAGGGTACATCTCGGAAGCCGGGGACCAGGCATCGCTTCAGCGCGGCGAAGACTTCGCCAAGGGCGCCGAGCCCACGAAGCAAGAGATCGCCGCACTGAAGCGAGCTGCCAACTCCTCGCACTCCACGATCACCTCACTGCGCATGCGGAACAACGAGATGTTCCGGCCTCGCACGCTCGAGCCCAATGCCGCGACCCAGAAGTACCGCGTGGGCATCGGAGACCCGGACCACCGGCCGATCGAGTTCTACGGCTGGCGGACGTAGTGGGCCGCTCAAAGATCCTCGACCGGGGCGAGGAGACGGCCACCATCTTCCCCGAGGTCTACCAGATCAACCGGCGCGGTGAGCGGTACAAGGCGCCTGACGAGATGGGGCACACCGTGCGAGTAACGGTTACCGCTGACAAGCAGGCCATCGCTGAGCTGCCTGGCCAGGTCCATGTCACGGTCGTGCGCATGTTCTTCCGATGGTCGGACTCCTTCGGGGAGATCGGCCCCAACACGCGCGTCCACTTCCGCGGTGAGGACTGGGATCTCTCAGTCCCTCCCCACTTCAGCTACGGCGCGTCTCGTGCCATCCGCCACGTCGAGCTCGTCATCAAGTCCCGCAACAGGCTGGGAGGTGAGGCTCATGGCTGAGTGGATCAAGTGGTATGGGCCTCGTCACGGGCGCGGCTCGGTGGAGGACATCGTGTCGCACAAGCCGCAGGTGAAAGCCGAGCTCTCCTTGCAGGCCCACCTCATCGCCGCTCGAGCGTCCTCCAACCGCGATGTCTCACCCAAGCACCGCACGGGCGAGTCCCACATCGGCATCCAGGCTCCGGCCAGTTGTCGCAAGCTCGACTACGTGGTCTACCTCGACTCCGGCGAGGGCAAGAAGGGCGCCTCTGCCGGCATCGAGCAGGAGCTCGGAGTGCTGGCTGAATCCGTGGGGCGCGCGATCCGAAGGGGGGTCAGCTCTCGATGATCTCCCCCGACACCCCAACCTTCGGCCTCACCGAAGACCTGATGCTGGGGCTCCTCAAGCCGGCCTTCGCCGGCACGGGAGTGACTGTGGCCACCACGTTCACCGAGGGCATGTCCCTGCCTGTGGTGGTGGCACGCCAGGACAAGAAGTCCGGCAACGCCGTCATCTACTCGGGCGACGCACGCTTCTTGCGCCCGGTGCTGCTGAGCATCGACGCGATCTGCTCTGGCCCCAACGCCGACCAGGACGCTGGCTTCCTCCAGGAGGCCGTGATCCAGGTGGTCCTGCGCGCTCACCGCGAGCAGACGATCGTTCCCGGCGTGGGCTACATCAGCTCCGTCGAGAACGTCGGCAACCCAGCGCGTAGCTCCGACTGGGCAACTTCCACTGGCGTCGTTCAGTACGCCTCTCTCCCGCAGGGCGCTGTCCGCTACGACAACACCATGCGCCTGTTCATCCGCCCCGACCACAACCAAACCCTCGCACGGTCGCTCAATCCCTTCCTGCGAGATCAGACCACCAAGGAGTAAATCTTGACCATTCAGGACGCCGCCGTATTCAAGCCGGGCGTGGCCCACTTCTACACCAACAAGACCGTGGGCGCGAAGCTGCCCAAGGATCTCCGCAAGCCCGATGGCGACTGGGAGCACATGGGCCACACCTCGATGGAGGACATCCTCGCGGCTGCCTCCGAGGGTGGGGACCAGAAGATTCTCGGCTCGCTCCAGAAGCGCAACCTCAAGTCCTCGCGTGAGCCGCTGTCCCAGGGCTTCACCATCAACCTGCTCCAGCTGGACGAGAAGTCCTGGCAGTTCTACCTGGGCTCCAACGCCGTGCGCGACACGGGCGACAACCGCCTGCTCAACGTGCCCGAGACCCCGGCCCCGGTCGAGGCTGCATGGTACGTCGTGATGTACGACGGTCAGGTGGACGCCGGCTTCTACTCCACCAAGTGCGAGTTCCTGCGC
>JAXCMH010028196.1:0-11721 GCA_034783755.1 Circaetus cinereus
TACTGGGCTTCTAGGTGAGGTTCTGTTGCTATTTAAACCTTTCACTCTATCTTGAAATTATTGCTTTGCTGATATGGATCTGTATAGGGGTTTTATAGTGATCTGACTGCTTCGTTTAGATCCCAAAGAGGAATGCCTGATCCCTAGAATCGTCCTCTAGGTAACGGTTGGAATGCGAATCTAGGTGGTAGGGCCAGCGAGGTGCTGGATGTCGTCTCCACCTAACGGAGGCTCCTCCGGTTGGCAGCTTATGTACATTGGAGCTTTCGGTGCGAGCTCAACCGGGCAATCCATCTAAAGCCAATATCCTTGTCGTTCGTCCCCCATGTTCAAGAAAACCTGCTACAAAAATCCCGCCCACAGGAAACCCTATATGAAAGCGCAACCCCTGAGTGAGATAACAAAGTTTCCATTTTCCTCCCAGGGTAATAGTTTTAGTACCCAAACAGAAGCCGATGCACTGCTGATTAATCCTCCCAGTTTGAACTTTTCTGCCTCCAAGAGACGAGGAGACACGCTCAAAATAAACGTCTCATCTTCATTGACCCACTGAAAATCGATTTTATGGCCATTACCGAATTCAGCCATCACGTTAGAGTAGAGCTGACTTGCGGCACGGCACCCGTCTTCGCCAAACACATTAGGTAGTAATGCTTGGGGAAGCTCCTTTTCAAGTTGTGCGTCGGCGTGTTCCTCGTGCGTGGGCGAGTCGGCTTTGTGGGAATGATCTGTCATGCTTCCATAGACGGGCTCAAGGTCACTTGCTCGGTTTTATGAGCGGTAGGATCTCAACAGTGCAACAATTCCAACCCGGACAACAACGGAGGTTACCCTTTAACTATATATAACTCGTGAACCTTCAGTAAAGTTTTAGGCCACTACATGAATACATTCCCCTCCTGATATGAAACCGTAGACAGGGGTCTTGCCGCGGTTCCCAGGAAATAAACACGCGTGGAATGTAATGTTACCTACTTCCCGAAAAAGTAGGAGTCTAAGCTATGGTTAAAGCAGCGCTAAAATAGTTACCCTCAAAAGAACTTTTTGCGCTCAAACTCACGGGTTGAATGGCACTACCGAGATCAGTGCGCAGCGCCCGAACTATTCCCTGCTCGAGTCTGGATCATCGGCCCAGTTATTTGATTCTAAGGAGTACTATTCCTGAGAAGATGCAAATCCGGCTCATGCAATTGAGTTTTCTTGGCAATTTACAGGTGGGTGCACGCCAAGAACACACGGGTGGGTTTGGGTTACCTAACCCGCGTTTTGGCGACGTCTCCATGCAGCAAGGATGGCCAAGACGCCAAGAGCGTAACCTCTGCAAACGCTGATTGGCGAACCAAGTGAGATCCTGGTTCCGGATCGCCAATCTCGGCCAAGCAGTACTCTCCACACTATAGCAGACATAGGACACGTAACTTGTCTCGATGTGCCAACATCATTACCGGGCAAGCCGCTCACCCAAATTGACAACAGCTTATCAAGCGATTCCCAACGAGGGTGTATGTCTTTCATCCACAGGTTGTACACCCTGGCGGTGCTCGTTTTCGGCGTAGTAAATACCCGACGGACAAAAGTTACATCCACGTCATGTTGAATCAATCCTTTCTAATTGCACCTGCAGTCGCAATTTTTTGTTAGCCATTGCCGTTTGATATTCAGTGATGCGAAGTCTGATATTTCGCGACCCTTTGGTCCTTTCTATCTTCCGGTGGGTAGGAGTATCCTGAACTCGGTTTATCCTAGGGTGGGCTTCGTGCCTGTATGGTTGACTCTTTTTGCTTGCGTAACCTGGCGCTATCAACAATTCCTGCTGTCAAGGTCCGAGGCGAATTCCGCCATTCGGTTGGCTCTGATGGCAAGGTTGTTTTTTCGGGAATGGTCATACGGCTGTTTTTGAACTGCCACCCTGCCATGCCCAAAGCAGCTTCCTGATTCTGACGACTCAATCTCTCGCTCGCTAGATGGTTCAAACAGATTGGTCCTCCAGCGGCAGGGGCGATCCCACTGCGCCACGGAAATCTGAACCGAGCCTCACTTGGTATCAAGGAGCTTACTGGTGGGTATAGGGATGCTCATGCACAGACTGCCCACAGAAAGAAGGCAGAATCCGTATCAGAGGCCGGTTGTGGCGAAGGTGGCGAAGCACTGAACGGCATACCATGCTCCATGACACAGAAGAGCCTTTTGACGTCAAACTACTCAGTAACGCTGGGATCAAGGCAGAAACCCCCAGATCATCTCCGCCTCAGCTCTCCCTATAGTGCCACTAGCAGCTCGCTCGCAGGCGCTCAGACTTGGCACGCCGCGTTTTTGTGTCAGTACATTATTATATAAAGCGCACTAACCGAGCCTCTCAGACAGAGTTGAGCCCAACATTATATTTCCAAAACCTAGTTGAGCCGCGATTACTATCCGTTTTGATCTCCCCCCAACCTGCAAATAAATCAAACATGGTACACGATGTTGTTGCTTCCTTCCAACTTCCGAAGAGCGAAATCGTTCCAATCGAGAAAGGCCAAGACTATGATATCTTCAACATGGATGGCGTACGTGCCAAACCTTTGCCACCTTTGAAGCCCGCCTTGAAGTCGACACAATCGGACAAGCCTCGACGCTGCCTTGTTGTCTGTACCACAAAAAGTGCTTCCAAAATACCCCCGATGCGGGAATGGAGCACAGAACGGCACAAACCCGCGGAACTAGAACGAGCCGACTTTGAAATCTCTGATACTGGAGTCGGAGACCAACCGGTCTACCCAGACGGTTTCCAAGGCGCATGGAACCGGATCGAGAAGGCGGCAATGCGACAGGTGATTCGGTGGATATTGGAACGGCTGCCGCGCTTTCTCTCAGCAAAGGACATGGTTGGCAAAATTCTGCGATATTTGCCGCTGTCTCTATTGATTTGCATCCTTGCAATTCTCCCCAATCCTCCTGACTACGCAGCCGTGCAATTTTGCTCGGTTGAGAGTGATTTCCTGAACCTTACTGATGGACATGATGCTCCAAACTTTGTTGGCTATGAATGGGTTACGGGGGCCTACACTACACTACGTGGTGGTGGTCCAAAAGGAGATCCCAAGGTCCTCAATGTCCTTGGCACGTCTCCGACCATAAAACAACATCTGACCTATGGTTGTCTAATGGGAATTTTCGGATTGGATCCTAAGAACTGGCATGAGGCCGTCTGTGGGGACCCACGACTAAAATTCATCGAGGAGATGCTCCGTTTGGATGTTCAGTCCAAGCAGATTGCAACACAAAGTTCGAGTTTTCTGGGGTTCAGCTGTTGGTTGTTTAGAACTATTGCCAATGTGGTATTTTCGAGAAACATGCTGTATATAAGCTGTGGATTTTGGGTGATTACAGGCCTTTACGTATCAAAGCTGCCCTTGTCATTGGGGGTCGACTGGTACTGACACGATATCCTGTCCTCCCGGGGGCAGAATCGGAAGGGCATGCAGCAGCTCCGGGGGCACGCAAATCGATCTTTATCAATACTCATGGATTTTGTTTATTAGGGCAAAGACCCCTGGAAAGGATTATCTGTAGATACTACCTAGACTCCGGGATAGAGTTCCTACCGAACACCCGCGTCGCCTGGCGCCGATTTCTTCTGGGTACACACCGGCATTTCCTGTGGAATTCAACACCTTCTAACTCATTTAATATGACTTCAATCCAAACGGCATGAATAGGTTTAGATTCCTTGGATCCTGGAAGATAAAGCTATGAGAGGTCTTGCTTTGAACTGACTAGCCCTTTCGATATATCATCGTGCGGTTCAACGCTTGAAGGAAGAGCGGTGTGCCAGCCACCAACAGACGAAAGACCTTCTAAACTAGACTAAGAGATTGAAGAGATCTGCCCCATTCCAATCCAGACGGTTGCTAATAAATTGCTGGAAACCCTCCTGGAATGAACTGGGTTTCATGCCTTTTACATCAAAGACCATGGAAGTGCTGTAATGCTCTACTGTGCATATCGCCTAAGGCAAGGGGCCAGCGTATAAATCACGCGCACACACACTGTATATTCTAGACAGTCAGACCCTGCACTTCGCCTAGGCGAGGGTCAGAATATGAATTCAACAACGACCGTACGCAAGGAAAATTAGTTGGCTCTCCCCTTGAGACCAATCACGACAATTTGTAAAAGATCGAAGTACTACCATACTGGTTACAGTAGTAAACTACTATAATGATTGGTAAAAAGAGAACGGGCCAGTGTCGACCAAGATATGGGCCACCATATTATCTGGGAGCCGGTAGAGCACGTCAACGAATCGATCTTATTTGTCCGATCATCCTTCTATATGATGGCACGGCAGGGCGGCGATGCTCTTTTTTCTAACCAGGAAAGCACCAAATTCAATTGGGTCTGGAAATTAGGTGCCCTTGGCCTGGAATCATGCCGGCCCTGAATGCACATTAGTTGATTCCAGCTGGGCAACAATGTCCTGCACGATAGTATCGATCTCCTTTTCCCCCAGCGGATCGATACCGTCGAAATTGTGCTTCATGCGCTTAGTGCTACTCCAGGTGGAAATGTCAAAGCTATCTCCTCCCATTCCTTTCTTCCCAATTGAAGATATCTTCCCATAGTTTGCCGCATATGCCTCGTGAGCTGCCCTCCATTTCCAAGGGTCGGCAGAGCAGGGTGGAAGCTCAATGGATTCTCTTGTTTCATCGTCCCCTTCATCCTCAAAGTTCTCCATAAGCTTACCAATATTGGAAGGGTCCTTTAGATGTAGCTGGTGCTTCTTCGCATAAGCCACGACGTAAGCATCGAATCGGGAAACATCGAAGCTCTCATCGAGACAGGGTTCATCGCAGTCGCGCCGTAGCTCGTTGGCTAACGAAAGGTATAGTCTCACCACCACGCCTAAATCCTGGACGTCTGAGCCAGGCTCGAGGAGGTTTCGGGATTCCATTGTAGCGAGCATAGCCAGGAACATACGACCCAGCAGACTACAAGTCGCCGTTACTGTATCTGCGTCGAGCCTAGTAAGCTTTTGTGTCAGCAACGTTCACGTTATGCAACAGATAAGCCCACCCACATTGTGAACGGCATAGCGGCGCCGGTTGACCAGTAGAGCGGGATGGCCTCACATACAGCCCACTGCTCCTTCCAGTTGTCTTGCGCCTGAATGAAATCGACGACGAAGTTTTGCAGGACCTCAAGCACGCCGTACCCTGCTGAATCGTTGTAAACGTACATGTCGAAGTATTCCGGGTTTCGTAGGTCCGTGTTGGCCAGTGCCAGAAGGAATTTCTGATAGCCAGCTACTGTTATGGTGGAAGGGTGCTCTGGATGCTCCGCCGTTGGTTTGCCACAGGCACAGGCTTGGCCGCCGTCGCACATGGCTTTTCCCGGATGGGTTTCTTCATCATAGCCTTCCGCCTGGGCTCCATCAATCAGCGCTTGGCAAACACACTTGTAGGCATTGTATTTGCGGTGTTGCTTGTACAGCTTCTTGATACTGGCAGACACGGAATGCTTTGAGCATTCATCTTCTAGACGCCCAGGACTGGTCTTAGGTAGCTTCGCTGGAGGGAACCACCCTGTGTGACGTTCCGTGGGGCGTTCTCGGGGCATTGCGACGGATGTCTCATGTGTCGGGACTCGCCTGTAGCAATAAATATCCCTTAACTAACACAACATAGAGGATCTGGCGTAGCACGCAGGCTTTTATAAATACCCGACAGACAACGTCATCTGTGAAGTTCTCAAAGAGTCTATTGGCGAGATGTGTTGAATCAATCCTTTTTAATTGCAGCTGCGGTCGCCCTTTTTTGCCAGCCATGCAGAAGCTCATGTCATTACCCTTTCAAATAGTAGGAATGCATTGATGAGAAGTATGTGAAACTCAAGTTTAAAATATTGGCACATCTACCTTATTGATCTTATCATCAAAATAATGGCACAGACACAGCAGGGCGGCGATGCTCCTTCTTCCAACCCGGGAAACACCAAATTCAAAGGCCAAGTTGCGATTGTCACTGGGGAACTGCTGGAATTGGCCGGGAGGTTGCACTGAACTTCGCTGATCAAGGCGCACAAGACATTCTATTTGACATCGACAACACCGGCCTCCAGGAAACACAGACATCTATACAGAGAGCTTGAGGCAAAGCAGACGCTAGATATTGTGACATAAGTGACGAGGATCAGATTTGCAGTCAATTGGACTATTACTACTGGGAATATTGATATCCTCGCCGGCATATATGGCTTCCAGCTACTTAGTGATTTCCCACCCGACCTATACCATCGCTATATTGGTATCAACCTTAACGGTCCGTTTTTTCTATGCAAAATGCCGGTTGCGGGCGTATAATCCATACGTCACCTACTGGATGTGCTGATCCACAGCCTGGACTAACTGCATATGTTGCACCTAAAGCTGCTGCTATCGGACTTGTACGGGGTGCTGCTATGAAAGCGGGCTCTGGCGTGACTGTTAATGCTATAATGCCGGGTGTTACTGACAGATCGTGCACGGTCGATAGAGGGATTCAAGACTCTATCAGAGCAAACCATTGAACGACAGGCGGTTAAGAGGCAGGGAAGCGCAATCCTATCTATTTTCTGTCCTGTTTTAGATTGGATAGCATATTGGCCACCTCATTCCTGCCATACAGGAATAGATGCCCGAGCACTTTTTTCGCTGTCTGATTCAGCACTTCTGCCAGTAAATCATCTAACACCTGATCAATAACACTGCGATACTACTCTGGACGCCACTTACGGACTGGCCGGAGCCTGGTATCTCGCTGGCTGGTGGATTTCTGCCCACAGACTGTTCTAGCAAGTGCGGATCGCCTGCCGTAATATCTTCCTCGACGAGTGTTAGGGCCGCGTTGTTGCCTATATTGCTTGTAGATGCATGCGTTACACTTCGCTCTACGGGCAAGGCTCGTCGACTTTGGCATTATATTGATTTCCTACGTAGGATCTTGTTTGCAGTTTAATATTCCCCGGAGCACTGGTCCATGGGCACCACTATTAATAGATTCAAGGCAGGCCACCGAAATAGATTGATATTGGAATATTAATACCATCCTCTTGTTTTGTTCCAAGGGTGGTGCTTGGTATTTTAAATAAACAGGCGCCGAAAATAGGGCGGCGCTCATGTATATAGCCGATAAGCTTAGCCAACTCCAAGCTGTTTCTTTGAGCATGCCTGCGAAAAGGAAAACAGACAAAAGCAAAACAGACAAAAGCAGAACAGACAAAAGCAAAACAGACAAAGGAAAACCCACCCTGTCTATTGACAAACCCAAATCCAAGATAATTCTAAAGAAATCGAGTCATGTGTACTGTTTGTACACCAAGGGTACAGGCAAAGACCGACGGATCCTCGGGGTATACTACCGGGAAACGAAACTGTCAAAATTAACCGATCCCAAGAAAGAATTCAGCGATAAAGTCGAGAATTTAAAATCCGAAAAGTATAAGGCACATGAAACGAACCGTAACGGTACATTATTTTTGAGTAAGGACGGGGAATATAATATGGCCGAAGCTACGGTCCAAGGTTGTTGGCTTAAAAAAACTAAAATAGGGGGTGACTACTATTTGCAGACGATTAAGCCCAGGATATATTTATTCGGAGATGCATCAGAGATGGAAATGAAGAAAGAGAAGAAGCTTCTTAACAACTATGCGGAATGTAAAGGGGCTGAGAGCTTTATGGATGACTATATACTTGATCTTGGAATCTAGCTAATGTAATAATCGATGTGACTGCTAACGAGTATATACTGTAGTATGCCCAGCTTTAGCCCTAATTTCTCAGTTAATCTGGTATTGACAGGTGTTTCACCGAGATACATACATATTTTAGTGTTGCACTGTTTTGCAATCTAGAGTATAGGTTCTGAAAACCCAATTACACACGCTCAGTTGGGGGCCTAAATTTGCTGCTTTGCTTGGTTGGAGAGCGCCTTCCTATTCGGCATACAACGTGTGCAATTGCCAATTCAGTATAATTTGGGGTGAATTTCACCTATAAAAATAGAATTATCATCATTGATCTGAAAACGGTATTGCGGACCTGTTTACGGGATCTTTCTACATCTCGCTTTACAATGAACATTACAGTCACTTCTGCTCGTTCTTGGTCAATGCATCTTGCATCTGGTCACTTCACAATTACACCGTTCGGGCCTGAGGCGCACGTATTTCAGATCCCAGACTCTGAACGGTTTCATATATCTGGGTATATATATTGGGTCTGTGAGTGAGACGGCCAAAAGGACTTGCTCGGACACAGGATTACAGACATCATCCACCGATCTCCACAGTCCCACGGATAGGTGCTCTTGCCTGGTCAACGTAGCGGATACTGGTATTTTTCATACATAGGTAGTCTGCCAAACGTCACCGTTGAAGTAGCCGTCACCCCAGACTCTAAACGCTACTGCATGGCTGGTTTTCGAGCCTTGCCACGTTAAAAATAGCGCCAGTCTTATTTTAGGGCAAAACGGGCCGTACTTGACAGAAGCGTTAACATATATATACCGTAGCGAAATAGGAACCCTGCCGAAATACTACCAACGTATTCTGTGCGACACTAGATATACACTCACCACATTGACCTATCTTAAAAATCTAGTACGCGCGACAAGTATTTAAGCTCTTGTTCTGTAGTCTACTAAAATCTCGACCTCAAATACAATGAATTAGAGGATCTAGGATAAGGTTGAAATCTCGCACTATAAGATTCTGAATACGCTAAATCCAACAAATCTTAATCTATAAGTATGTGGGGTCGAGACCTTTTTTTATTTAATATATGTAATTGAGGAATTAATATCCCTTTAGCTTTACAAAGGTTTAATTCAATGAAAATTAGGAAGATATATCATTGAAGGTACTTCAGGTTTGACCACCACTATTGGATCATGTACAAGGAAGTATTTTAGGGAAAGTATACCGGTTCTCTGATACAGTACCACTACGACGGAGGTAAGTTGATCCGGAATTTCAAATATAGTTGGCAGAGGTAACCCTGACCAATCCAAAAATAGTTTTCAATTTCCCTGGCCCCAAGGTTCGGGTACTTCCACGCCCCGCAGTTCTCAAACGTGGTTCGAGTTAGTGAACCACCCACCACCCCCTTATGCCCACCGCAGACGCAGCAAAGTATGTAACTAATGAATAAAATGTATATAAGCTAGTCCTTCCAGAGCACTTCATCCATTCCTTGATATTGTGACTTCGTGAGTGGTTAGTTGGAGAGCTAATCTACGCCGATTGAGGTATTTCGAAATGGTCGCTGGCTTTGTCAATCAACACAACACAGATGATATTCGTGATCTGCAAATTAGCTGTGCCTAGGGGTGTTAAAATGGACACAACTGGCCAGTCCTCTGCATCCTTCCCACTAAGTTGAAGTGTTAACATGCATGTTTGATTTACCCCTGACTGGGATTCTGATCCTGAACAATTTCAGAGGAAGGAGGATGATTTCACTTGTCTTTTTGTATTGAATTAATCTCTCGGTCTTCCCAGTTGCTAACACTATATCGTCAAATGGGGCTCTTTATTGATATTCTACTACACCACCGAGCTAATATCGAATCTAAAAATTTGAAACGCTACAGGAATGAGGCTACAGGTTCGCTGTGAAAACAGCTGTGGTTTTTATGGTGAGCTATGCTGTGAATCTCATGAGATATGCAGCACTAGCGATGACGAGCGAGCAGTCTGTATTGCGGATGGTCCCAGTGCTACGAATACTCATTCATCGCCGGAGACCTCAATTCCCACCACATCTACAAGCACAGCAACTACTTCCACAGATGAGGCCCAACCCAATACAACCACCCGTCTCCAATCTCCCTCCGCAGCCGGCCCATATGCTACGGATTCTTCACAAACACCCCGCGAAACCGCTTCAAGGACGGGCCTTTCCTCGGATGCAAAAATTGGAATTGGAGTCTGTGTCGCTCTGGTAGCTATCTTAATCATTGCTGCTGTCTTGTGGTTTCGAAGTCGACAAAAACGCTCAGCACAATTAGCCGACCAGCCGACCGGCCCTATCCCTGCGGAACTATTCACTATAAAACCTGAGTTGGAGGGCAGTCGGGTCATGCCAAGGTATGCGGAAAAACCTGAGTTAGATGGCCATGCTGTCTTAAAGGCTGAGACCGCATATATACAGCCAGCATTCGCCGAGCTGGCAGATAGTCCTTTGAGTGAGGCCGCTACTTCGGAGGTACCTGGTGATTCTGGAACCAGACGAGTTAATGAAAGAACTTCCCAAGAAAACGCTTCAGAGCAACATAATTCCTTAGAGGGAAAAACAACATTTTTGGCTGATCCATGGCGTTGGTCGCAGCCACTGAGCACACTAGGAAAGCATACTGCGCCCGAATAAGAAGGCGTTTTCCCATGCCTATTGTCCGAAATAATCACAGAGAATGGGGGAGGTGCAACATATAAAAGCGAGAAGGCGGGCCAACTGTATGATTAGGCTGAGGTATCAGAATGCAAGTGGTAGGGCTCTTATATGCGTGCGAGGCGTTGGAGGTTCCTGGTCTAAAATTTAAAGCGGAATGTTCCTTAAATCGGGCTTAAGGCTTTTTAATAAGTTACGGTTACATCGGGATTGATTCGTCCTGGCAGTCATCTCTAATCTCAAGTCCACATTAGAGAATGGGAACCGAACAAGTTGAAGTGGGACCTTGAACAATAGTCATGGATGAAGTTTCAGGTTCCGTTCTAGTAACTGTCTCATAGATTCCCAATGTTTGATTTTGGAATTGGCCATAGCGAGAACCGGGGTTAAGCGCAAAGTGCCCTTGAGAAGTACAAATACAAGGACCGGTAGCTTGACACCCCATAATCCATAATGGCTCATCAGACTCAACCTGATATAAGAAGGATAAGAATGAGCCATTACCGAGCTGGTGAAGAGGGGTACATGGTTCCTCTAACGATGTAGTAAATAGGTAAAATGGACGGCTACAAGCGGAAAAATGGATGTAGTCACCCTTGGAAGCGTTTAGTGCTGACGGCCAAAAACCAGTCGAAGCTCCCAGGTTAAGTTTTGCTGAGTGTGTGTGCACGAGAGAGCCGGTTTGTGGTACAGTGCCACCCGAAATGTCCTTCCATGTTTTGAACAAACCGGACTTGTTTTCAAACCCTAGTTCCGAAGCCCTAATTTTCAAAAACGGTTAGCCTATATTTGCCGGCCCGTATCAGCCGTGAATGATACCACGCCCAACAGATACTTAAAATGACCAAACAATACCATGACAGCCGAACTACACCCCGCCGAGCATCCTGAGCTCCCAAGGCATTTACTCGGGCCATTGTTTATCCGTCCAAATTAAACGAGGCTGGAAATGTCCTCAGGCTGTCACCTCAGAATCAGCATAAGCACCCGCATCTCAGCTTCTATCCCTTCCATCTTTTACACTATTGTACGCTCACTAATGACCTCTTCAGATTATAGGCCACTTGAATATTGGTAAGTAGCTGAAAGCACAAGTCCACCCAGGTGCCGCCACTCTATGTTTCTCCATAGCCCCGCTTTCGGGCTTTCCCGTCCTGCGATCCGGTGGTTCACTCCAACCTGCACCCAAGATGCACACCCTCGACCCGAACCTCTACACCGTCGCGTGGATCGCTCCACTTGAGATTGAGGTACAAGCTGCCTTGCAGATTTTGGATAAGGTGCATACAGGAGGATTCCCAGCCGGCCCC
>JAXCMH010030621.1:0-11391 GCA_034783755.1 Circaetus cinereus
TGAGTTTCCAAGCCCTCATTTTTATGCTCCAAACCCCTCTTTTAGGGCCCAAAGCCTCAGTTTTAGAGTCCAAAAACTTCAATTCTAGGGTTGAAAACCTCCTTTTCATGGTCCAAAGCCTCATTTTTAGGGTCCAAGCCCTCACTCATCAGTTCCAAGCCCCACTCCTCAGGTGCGAAGACTCTTTTTGAGGGCCCAGAGCATCATTTTGAAGGCCCAACGTCTGATTTGGAAGGTCCAAAGCCTCTGTTGTAGAGGCCAAAGCCTTATTTACAGCGTGCAAAGGCTCGTTTTCAGGCCCCAACCCTCATTTTTTAGCTTCGAAAGCCTCCTTCTCAGGGACCACAGGCTCCTTTTTAGGATCCAGTCTGCAATTTGGAGGGTCCAAATGCTCATTTGAGTCACTTCTGCTTGCTTTTGAGACCCGTTTTTGGTATTGGTCTTTCAGGGAAGGCTTATGCAAGCAAAAAGACAACGTCTCCTGTAGCGCTGAGGAAGGGAGAGACGAAGGAAGGCGGGTTTCTACCACCGTGTGCTCAGCTGTTTGCTGTCAGCAGCAGGATGGCACAGGCTGGCCTGAAGCCCCTTCCCACAGCTGGTGCTCGCCTCCCCACTCACTTCCCAAGGCAGAGGCCATGTCCGAGGGGCACTGAGGGGGCTGCACAGACCACCGCCCGCCCCAGCATCACCGTCTCCCTGGCACCCCAACTCATCCACCCCTTCCTTTGACCGGACAGGGAGAAGAAGAGCTTTGGCCTCTGCAGGACCTGGTGGTGCTGGCTGGTAGCCCTCCTCCCCTTCACAGTCCTGCTCTTGGCAGCGCTCGTGCTTCTCTGGTAGCGTGCTGCCTGGCCCATGGCAATAGCTGACGGAAGCGCGGAGCCTGGTGGAGGAAGGCTGTTTGTGACCCAGGGCTCCCAGCCCGGGGAGGTTTCCTTGCCACACGAGAGGTTGCACAGCTCTTGTGCCAGTCCCAGGAGGCACAGCACCTCCCGCTGGCTCGCTGTGAATGTCCCCTGCCTCCTCTGGCATCGCCCTGGGAGAGCGGTGGCACTTGGGCACAGCGCTTCAGCATAACCGAGAGCGCAGTCATGTAGCTGTGGGAGGCTTGATTCCTGCTCCGCCACAGTCTCTCTGATGGCCTCTGCTTTGCCACCCGGCAGCCGTGGGGCAGCCTGCACGTACGACCTGGCCTCCTTTCCATTGGGAAACCCCAGCTGCCATGAGGGATGAGAAGCCTGGCTCCACATGCTGGAGCTCTCGCACAGCCCAGGGAACGGGGCAGCTCAGGAGCTGCTGTCTCTGCCAGAGGCAGGCCACCGTCTGACACAGGCACTGTGCAGATGGAGGGATGGGAGAGCTGTAGGGCTGCCCTGTCTGAGCCGGGGCAACTGGGGGCTTGGGGAGGGAGCAAGGGAGCAAGAAAGGAGTGAGCCTGCTGGGAAGATGGCGACAGGCTGTGTAGCTGCAGCGGGAAGGACCAGTGCTAGCAAACAGCTGTGTGTGTGCCAGAGTGAGCTGGTCCGTGGGAACCGGGGAAGCAGCTGCAAATTCAGCAACGGGTCGCTGCGCAAGCCTCCCTTCAGCACTGTCCTCCAAGAAGTGGGAGGCAGAGAGGAGAGGGAGAGGGAGAGTAGCTCTTCCCCTGTGGTCTGTGAGGAGGTGTCTAAGCGCCTGTTTTCTTTCCTGATGCTGCAGGTGCTCTGCAGCAGCAGCAGGCTTTCCTGGAGGAGGATTTTGGGTGAGCAGACACAGTTTTGATGATTTTGGAAGGCAGCGAGCTCAGGGTGTCCAGAGGAGACAAAGGAAGCGCTGCCATTTGGCTGCCGGTTGTGACTGCAGCTTAGGGAAGAGGCTTTCTGTGGGGTGGGAGCTGGGAGGAGATGGCCATGGAGATGAGGGAGTGCTTGAGGAAGCCCGTGGGCTCAGAGCGATCATCACAGTACACTGGAGCAGCCCTTGCTTTCCAGTTCCTACAGAGTAGCACTGCAAAAGCTGCAGGGGAAAACCTGCCCCGGGGACTCGGGTGGTTTGCCTGTGGGAAGAGGTGACAGAAAGCCCAGCTTGTCTCTTTCTCCCTACCTCCAAAGCACCTGTACGGGTCATACGTGCCCATGGCCTCGTGCTCTGCTTTGAACAAAGGGCTTTTGATGCCATCTCTGTGGGGAGAAAGAGCAGTACAGGTGATGCCCGTGTATTCTTTGCTCTCTTCTTCTCCTGGGAACCGTCCTCTGACTAGTGTGGCAGGACGGTTTCTGGCAAAGAGCGAACAGACAGCTGAGCTGCCCAGCAAGACCGACAGGAAGCACAGCGGTACATGCTCGTGTGAATGCAAAGCCATCGTGGAATCGGTGCTTGTGCCTTTGGCTCGCCACTACGTGGCGATGGGCGATGCTGCCAGAGCCTTCTACTACCTTCTGGAGTCTGCGGCTGCCTACCTGCATGTCTCCAACAGCTACATGGTGAGTTGCCCTGCTTGCCAGCACCCACTGTGCACAGAGGCCTGCCTGCCTGGCCGTTGCACTAGGGCATGCCTTCGCGGGACCTTGGAAGGGAAATGTTGGGGTCAGACCCTGACTTTTTCCTCTGGTTTGCCTCTTGTGTGGCAAGAGACACAAGGCACTGTGCCCTTAGCACGAGGGGCCTTAGCGGGGAGGCAGTCTGAAGGATCACTGGTGCCTGTCTGTGCTCTGAGACAGTGTGACTGTGTTTGGGCGGGCATCACCAGGGGGAGAAACAGGCCCTCTTAAGACAGATGCCAGAGGCAATGGTGAGGGAGGACAAGGCTGGCCATGGGCTCTGCACCCACGCTCACCTGCTCTCTGTGTGCTTGCGCAAAGGCCCTCATGAAGCTGAACGAAGCGGAGGTGCTGAGGAACTCAGTAGAGAAGAAAGCAAATGTGATAGCCTGCTTTGAAGAGGCCACCTTCTTCAGCCTCAAAGGGGAGGTAAGAGACGGGCAGGTCTGGAGGGATCTCCTGGGGGACGGAGCTGGATGCCTTCCCCGGTTGCAGGGGATATCCCTGGCATCTCCAGCCACTTGGAGATTCCTGCAGTCTCCTGGGCAACTAGTCCATGTCGGGATGTTTCCCTTTTCCTCTGCAGGTCTGCTGGCATATGGGGCACATGAAGCTGGCAAAGAAAATGCTCAGGGAGGCTTTGAGCCTGCTCGGAAGACAATTTCCCCGGACCTCCATTGGAGCCTTTGTCAAGTCTCAGGTGGAAAAGTTGCCGTGTGCCTCTTGTGTTGCCAGAAGAGTATCCTGCCTTCCGCAGGCGGCCCGGTAAGAAGCAGAACTGAGAAGCCAGGGGAGGAAGAGCCATTTCCCACCTGGTCCCAGGCATCCCGGCCCAACCTGCCTAGGCTTGAGGCCACCCTGAACCTGACACATAGGCCTTAGCAGGACCGAGGCAGTAAGGAGCCATGTGTGGGTAGACCAGGGGACGGCAGAGCCCCACACTCCCTCCCTCCTTGCGCAGTCATGGGAACAAAGCATGCCCTTGGGTCAAAAGCAGCTTGCAGCTGGGGATGTGTCTGCCGGCACGTGGCGGCTGTGGCAGGGGGTTGGTGGTGGCTGGCAACAGAGAGCTGTAAACAGGGAGTAGAGGCTGAAGAGGGGCAGGGGGGCTGGAGGCAGGACCAGGACGTGGGGAAGGAGCAGTAGGTGGAGGTGAGGTGTGAGAATGAGGAAGCTCAGAGGGTGATACCCCTTTTCCTGCCGGTTCCCGGCTTTGCTCGGCCCCCCTGGCACTGTAGTGCCAACACGCCCTCTCAGGCGGTCAGCTTCCCCTGACACCGCTTCGTTGTTTGCCCCCTTCTGCTCCAGCAGCCGCCCCTCCGTCAGCTCCCTTTCCTCCGAGGAGGTGCAGCTGGCTTGTCCGCTGCCCTGCTTTCCCCCCGGCCCTGTCCCATTTAGCACTGCACAGCTAGAGCCTCTGGGCCAAGCAGTTTCTCTCGTGTGGCAGGAGGAAGAGGCTAGCCTGGCTGCTGCGGCAGAGCTGCTGTCTTTCCTTACTGGAGCACCTCTTCAGCCTGGAGGGCACTTCCAGTGGACGGACGTTCTCCCGCCTGGCAGCGCGCATGAAGGCCAACACGGACAGGGCAGCGGACTCCTACCGGGCAGCAGACTCCTGCCACAGATAGACTTACAACAGAAGGGTGGCAATGAAGTTACCTCATTAAACAGCTCCGTTATTATGACCTTTGTTGTCGGGCCTTTCTTTCTTTCTGAGGCACGGAATGATACACTGTCTTATCATTTCTGTTGATGGCTACTGTGGCTCCATCAGTGATGGCTACAGCTCTCTCGCAGGCCCTGGTGCAGACTCCTGATGGAAGACGCTTCTGATTTGAGGTCACGTTAAAACCAGAGACCTCTCAAACCCTAGCCCTCTCTGTTGTTCTTGCTCCTCAGCACCTACATACAGTCAGCCGGCTACTGCTGCTCCCCGTCTTTCCCCCGCTAAAGGGCAGGGGTTCCCAGGGTTTGGGGGGTGTCACGTCCCAATTTCTCAGGACAATGACTCAGGTTTGCCGATTCCCAGGTCAGGATTAAGGTGAAACAACACCAGGGATCCTTTAACTCACACAACTCAACTTCTCTTCGCTCACAACAAGAATTGGCATGCTCACCGCAAGAATTCGTGTGCTCACAACAAGAATTGGCACGAAACTATGTTGGTAAACTGTCTAACATGTGATAACCATACATCACCAAACATACACTACAGGCCTTGCTTCTTTGGGAATCAGTTCAGGGAAGACAACAAGGAGAGCCCTCCCGTTGAGTCACGAGGTTCAGAGCAGACCCCCTTGCTTTCTCGGCTCCTTCTCAGAGAGGAGCCTAGGGGCGGCTGGATCCACTCTTAGTCCCAGACCTGGTCAACCGTTTATGCCTAAAGTGATGAGATGTAGGCATTATGGAAAAGGAGAGGGGGAGGGAGAGGGAGAGAGAAGAAGATTTCGCCAGTCCTGGGTCCAGCATTGGTTCAGTCAGCCGAGGGGTCCAGTCAGCTGAGGGGTCCCGTTGCAGTGGGCTTGCACACCTGGGGCTTCAGTTTGTGTGTCCTTTTATCATCCTTGCCCCTCCTTTGGGCGGGCACTCAAACTCCTTACGCTAATTAGGTAGCCTTTGGGAAATAGGCCTGTGGGCTTGGGGGTTGTTTGGGGAGTAACTTCCCCTTGCCTGCAGAGGTGACCTTTTGCCATGCATGGTGAGCTGCCCTGCTCAGCACATCAAGAGCAGCATATCGGAACAGGGAGCTGTGCACCCTCCAGTGAGACAAGGGGAGTCAAAAGAATTTCAGTAGCCATAATAGAGGGGGGTGAAAGATGATGTTTAACGCTTATATTGTCAAAATTAACTGAGACAGAGACAGTTCCTGATAAGAAACACTGGCCCCAAGAGACAGCCAATAAGGCAGAGACAGTACCTGATAAGAAGCAGGAGCTGGTCCCAAGAACCAGCTAAGACTGGTCTTGCGGCTTGGGTGAACACCAAGAAACCACTGAGCCTGCGCAAGCAAAAAGGTTACTAGCGGTGATGAAGAGGAGTCGTCTATCTTCATCTCTGCGACCACCAGACGACCACCATAAAGAGGCACTGCGCAAGCGCAGTCGGGAGGAGACTATGGAAATGACCTTTCGGAACTCATTTTAATATGAAGCGGGGACAGGCTATGCATATGTATAGGCGTATCGTGAAATTCTATGCATATGTAACACTTGATTGTATAAACTTGAAGCGAATTGCCGAGTCAGGCGCGCACGACTTTGGTGGGACTATCCCCCCGTGCCGCCCAGCGCTGAATGAACATACCTACTTTACAATCTTACTGATTGTGGAGTCTGTTTTCCGCACGTCAGTTTGGCGAGCCAGCCAGGAGACTCTCTGCTCGACTGTGGGACCGACTGCGGAGCGGACGCCCCTAGGCGCGCCCCGAGCACTTTCCTCGGAGGAGCCTCCGCTGCCAGCCGCTCACCGCGGGAGCAGACAACAACCTCCTGAAGCCGCGGACCAAACGGTATGTTTTACAAGGGGTATGTTTTACAAGGGCCTGTAAATCGTTGGGCCGGGGCAGCTGGTAAATCGCGCAGAGACGTCTGGCGTGCAGCGGAGTCCCCGTATGGGAGGAGGGTAACAAGGGGGGATTTGCTGACCGATAGAGCGGCCGCTAGCGATCTTGGGGGTAGATCGAGCAAATCCGGGGTAACCGCTGCATCCCAGTATCGGGAGCCAGGACGGACCTGTCGATGACTGGTATATAAGAGGCAGGAGAAGGGTAAGCGGACCCCCTCGCAATTGCGCTTGGTTTATTTTTGCAGCTGCTGAAAGGTTGTCAACTGGAGCGATGATTGTATGATGTGAATGTTTGGAAAGATTTTGTGTGAGTATGATATGTTGAAATTTATAGGTGTATGTATGTTTGTTAATGTGTGAATGTCTTTACATATTAATAGGGGTGATTTTCTGCTTTATATGTGGGCTTGCAACTAGACTGTATAATAATTGGCATCCGGCTTAGGTTTTGTTGAAGTGTAAATCTTGGGGGAGGGAAAATTTAATCCCAGAAATTTGGGACGTGTGGGAGGAAAACTGGGAGAAGACTATAAAGAGGTGTAAGAAACGATTTGTATGGAAGCTTATTAAAAGGGGAAGTTATAAAATGGGAAACAATCAAGGAGGAGTATTGAGGAAGAGTCCTCTGGGTTGTGTAATTGCCCACTGGAAAGATATTGTTGGGACCGGAGGTACGGAAAGTAAAAAGAACCTTATTAAATATTGCAATCAATGGTGGCCGTTGTGTAAGTTAGAAGGTGATGCTAAGTGGCCACTTAATGGGTCAATAGATTATAACACTCTATTACAACTAATGCTGTTTTTAAGAAGAGAAGGAAAATGGGATGAGGTTTCGTATGCAGACCTGTTTTTCACCCTCCGAAACCATCCGGAGTGGCAAAGGGACTGTGGAATGGTACCCCCACAGGACCCCATGGTGCTTGCACTTGAGGGAGAGAACAACAAGGAGCTTAGAGGTAAACTGAGGCGGTGTTGTTCAGCATGTAGTATTGGACAAAGATGTACAAAGACAAATAAAATCCATCAGGTACCAGAACAAGATCTAACTGATCTGTTTAAGCCTCCCCCTCGACCACAGGAACAGGATGCAGACTCGGATAGAACTCCGACCCCCCCGAGCAGCCCTATAGCTTCCCGTACTAGGAAGAAAACTACCTCAACAGCTTTACAAGTACCTCTCCGAGAGGCGGTGGGGCCAGATGGTGGGACGATGTTAATCAAAGTACCCTTTTCTACTGCTGACCTAGGGGAATGGAAAAAGGTTGCAAAAGATTATAGGAGAGATCCGATAGGTGTAGCTAAGCATTTCCAATTTATTGTAAAACAGCATAACCCTGATTGGAAGGATATACAGCTATTATTGGAATATGTGACTGAGACAGAGAAACAGCTGATTTTAAAAACAGCAGGGAACCTGGCTGAAGATCATTATAAGATTACAGGAGGGGACATTAAGGAATATTTCCCTCTCCAAGACCCAAAGTGGGATGTTAATAGATCTGCACATATGGAAAGATTGCAGGGGTATCAGGAGTGGATTACAAAAGGAATAGAGAGGGCAATCCCCAAAACTATAAACTGGTCAGCTTTATATGCAGTTAGACAGAGTCCTTCCGAGTCTCCATCCGAATTCCTGGATCGACTGAGGGATGTGATGCGCCGCAGCACACCGCTGGATCCTGGGTCAGAGGTAGGAATACAACAATTAGTCTCCCTGTTTTTGGGTCAATCTACAGGGGATATAAGGCGCAAACTTCAGAAATTACGCCCTACAGAGGGTAGGAATTTAGAAATATTGTTGGATGAAGCATGGAGAGTATTTAGTAACAGAGAAGAAAAATATAGGCAAGGGCAAAGGAAATTAATGGCTGTTATCCAGGAAGAAAGAGGAAGAGGGCCTAGACGAGACTTGCCCCGACTGGGCAAGGATCAATGTGCTTTGTGTAAGAAATTCGGTCATTGGAAAAAGGAATGCCCAAAGAACAAGAAGGAGGATCAGAGGGCTCAAACAGGAAGGACGGTAGCCCATGTGAAGGGAGATTGACGGGAACCTGGGGAATCTACCCTAGCGGATCCACTGGTTATAATTAAGCTAGGGAAAACACAACAAGAGGTAGAATTTTTGGTAGATACAGGAGCAACATACTCGGTTCTGAATCAAGCTTTGATGCCCCTGGGAGATGATTATGTCATGGTAAAAGGAGCGACTGGCCAAAGTGAAAAGGCATATTTCTGTAAACCTTTAGAATATAAATTAGGAAAACAGTGGGGCATTCATAAATTTTTATATATGCCCAACTCTCCAAAGGCACTTTTGGGAAGGGACTTGTTGGAACAATTGGGAGCAAAGATTGTATTCAAAAAGGGAGAAATTACTCTGGAGGTAAAAGATCAGCAATATATTCAAATATTGAGCCTAACCTTAACCAGTCTACCCCCAGAAGGAAGCATTAATGAGGACATTTTAAACCAAGTGTATCCGGGGGTATGGGCTACCGATGCACCTGGAAGAGCGAAAAGTGCTCCACCTGTTGAAGTCAGGATCAAGGAAGGCCGAAAGCCGGTAAGAATTAAACAATATCCCCTAAAGAAGGAAGATAGAGAAGGAATCCGGCCAGTGATAGAAAAATTTTTGCAGTTGGGATTATTAAAAGAGTGTGAGTCTGAATTCAATACCCCTATATTACCTGTTCGAAAGCCCGATGGGTCATATCGGGTGGTCCAAGATTTACGGGCAGTGAATAAGATAACTGAAGATCTTTACCCAGTAGTGGCGAACCCATATACCCTGTTGACTGCATTAACACCTGAATTGACTTGGTTTACTGTTTTAGATTTGAAGGATGCTTTCTTTTGCCTCCCTCTCCATGAAGCCAGCCAAAAATTATTTGCATTTGAATGGGAAAACCCCAAGAGTGGTCGAAAGACCCAGCTCACTTGGACGGTGTTGCCACAAGGATTTAAGAATAGTCCTACCATTTTCGGCAATCAGCTTGCGAAAGACTTAGAATCCTGGGAAACCCCGTCTGAGGAGGGAAAGCTGTTGCAGTATGTGGATGATATCCTGATCGCCACCAAAACAGAGGAAGATTGTATGACATGGACGGTGAGTCTGTTGAATTTCCTGGGACTCCAGGGGTACCGGGTATCCAAGAAGGCGGCACAGGTAATGCAACGCAAAGTGAATTATTTAGGCTATGAAATTAGTGCGGGACAAAGAACTTTGGGACAGGCCTGTAAAGAGGCAATATGCCAAACTCAGAGACCTCAGACAGTAAAAGAGTTGTGGACTTTTCTGGGGATGACAGGGTGGTGCCGATTGTGGATCTATAATTATGGATTGCTTGTTAAACCACTGTATGCGTTGACAGCCACCGAGCAAAAACACCTTGAGTGGAACAAGGAGACCGAACGAGCCTTTGAGCTACTGAAAAAGGCTTTGATGTCGGCCCCGGCCTTAGGACTCCCAGATGTGAGTAAGCCGTTTCTTCTTTACTCTCACGAGAAGCAGGGCATTGCCCTGGGAATATTAGCACAAAACCTGGGTCCATATCGACGGGCAGTTGCCTACCTCTCTAAGTAGTTAGACACGACTGCAAAAGGTTGGCCTGGATGCCTGCGGGCGGTTGCAGCTGTGATACTGAACATACAGGAAGCCCGAAAGTTTACTCTGGGCCAGCAAATGACTGTTTTGGTGTCTCATACAGTATCAGCAGTGTTGGAAGCAAAGGGTGGACATTGGCTCTCTCCGCAAAGATTCCTGAGATATCAAGCTATATTGGTAGAGCAGGATGATGTGGAGATTGTAGTCACTAACATTGTCAACCCAGCTTCTTTTCTCAGCGGGAATACAGGAGAACCGGTACATCATGACTGTTTGGAAACCATCGAAGCAACGTACGCAAGCCGCCCAGACCTGAAAGACAGCCCCATGGAAAACGGGGAAACTTGGTTCACAGACGGAAGCAGTTACGTCCTAAATGGTAATCGACATGCGGGATACGCCATCACCACCAGCCAAAAGGTAATAGAATCAGGGGCTTTGCCCATGAACACCTCCGCACAGAAGGCAGAAATAATTGCTCTAACCCGCGCCCTGGAATTGGCCCAGGGCAAAGTTGTGAACATTTATACAGACTCAAAATATGCCTTTGGAGTTGTACACGCACATGGAGCAATTTGGAAGGAGAGAGGACTATTGAATTCCCCAGGAAATTAGTTACCGGAAGCTGTCCAGCTCCCTAAGAAAGTAGCAATTATGCATGTTAAGGCACACCAGAAAGTGAGCTCAGATTTGGAAAAAGGGAATGAGCTGGCGGACAGAGAGGCAAAACAAGTGACCAAAACAAAGGTAAACATAGAAAGGGCCTTAATTCCTGATAGGCAAATATCCCTAGAAGGTAAGCCAGAATATACCAGGGAAGGTCAGAAGCTTATTACAGGTTTAGGAGGGTCATATCATACCCCACAGGGAAAACTAATCATTCCCTCTTGCTTACTGTGGCATTTGATGCGGGAGGAGCATAAGAAAAGGCATTGGAGAACAGAGGCTCTGTATAAACATTTGATAAGAGAAATTGTGGCTAGAAATTTATATACCACGGTGAGACAGGTGACTCAACAGTGTGATCTTTGCCTTCAGACTAATACTAAGAATACCCCCAAACCATAAACGGGCCAGATTGGAAAAGGCAATGGGGCTGGACAACAATGGCAAATTGATTTCACAGAACTTCCAAGAAAAGGAGGGTATTGATATTTATTGGTATTAACTGATACCTTTTCAGGTTGGCCAGAAGCATTCCCAACAAGAACGGCTAAAGCTTGGGAGGTAACTAAAATACTGGTGCAAGAGATAATACCACGTTTTGGGGTTCCAGCAACCATGTCCTCTGACAGAGGACCACATTTTGTACATATTAGAAAAATTAACTTCTTGGTTGCCAAATTTAACATGGTTAAAACAACTGTTTGTGACAACAATAGTAATTATTTTTTTGCTTATAATCCTTTATGCAACAATTTGATGCAGCTTATGGTGTTTCCAAAACACAGGAGACTCTTACAGTGAATGGAAGAAGAATCAATTACGACAGAAACTCGAGTCCAACAAATACTTTGAGAAAATGCTAGATAGGGAAGTAATGAATTAGAAGTACTAGGATTAGATATAGTAAAAGAATTTACTATTTTCTAGAAAAGGGGGGACTGAGACAAGGGGAGTCAAAAGAATTTCAGTAGACATAATAGAGGGGGATGAAAGATGATGTTTAACGCTTATATTGTTGAAATTAACTGAGACAGAGACAGT
>JAXCMH010031822.1:0-39415 GCA_034783755.1 Circaetus cinereus
GACCGTGTCCCGGCTGCTGCCGTACAAGAACGTGGACCGGGTCTTCGAGGCGTTCCGGCAGCGGCCGGAGCTGCGGCTCGTGCTGGTGGGCACGGGCCCGCTGGAGCATCAGCTGCGCCAAGTGCGCCCGGACAACGTGCTCATGCTGTGCGATCTCTCGGATGCCCAAATGCGCGGACTGTACCGGGGTGCCGTGGCCGTGGTGGCGGCATCCCACGAGGACTTCGGCATCACACCGCTGGAGGGGTTCGCGTTCGGCCGCCCCACCCTGGCGCTGCGCGGGGGCGGCTACCTAGACACGGTGGTTCCCGGGATGACCGGGGCGTTCTTCGAGGAACCCACCCCCGAGGCCATCGGGAAGGTGTTGGACCGCTTCCGCGCGGAGGACTGGGACGAGGACGCCATCAGGGACCACGCCCGCAGCTTCTCGGAGGAACGGTTCGTGCGACGCGTGCGCGGGATGGTCTCGGAGCTCGCGGCGCGGGGCGCCCGATCCACGACGCCGCAGCACACCCGGTAGAGCACCCCCGGAACCGTGCGGTCGTGAGGTGCTCGCGGCACCGCGGTGCCCGAGATGCTGGGTCGGCCCCTGGGCTAGGGCCGGGACGGTCCCAGACCCACGCCGAGTTCGCGGGGCGGCACGCGCCGCAGGACCGCGTAGCGCAGCAGGCCGTCCACCGTTCCCAGGACGTGGCACCATCTCGTGACGAGCGCTGCCGGTTCCCAGCGCCGCCGCAGGGCCATGCCCACGGGAAACAACGGTGCGCGCAGCAGGAGTGTGGCAACCCGCAGCAGCGCTGCGCTCCGGGGCAGCTGGGGCGTGCTCCTGATCTCCAGGAGCTGCGCCGCGCGGCAGTCCGCGTGCGCCTGGAGACACCCCTGAACGAACCCTCGGTGCTGCCGGTAGCCGATGCGCACCGATGCCACGTGAGGGATGCCAACGCCGCGTGCCCTGAGACGGGCTGCGAGATCATTGTCATCACCGTGGTGGGGGACCGAGACGTCGAAACCGCCCAGGGAGCGGTAGAGGTCCCGCCGGATGCCGAAGTTGGACCCCATGAGAACCGTGGGGCTCGATGGAGAGTCCGGCGATGGCTCCGGTTCCTCGAGGACGCGGTCGATACGGCGCTGCACGGCTGAGTGGCCGCCCTGGAAGGCCCACTGGTCGAGGGGGATGGCCGCGCCGCTCCACACGGGCGCAACGGCGAACGCGCGGCAGCCGTGGCGCATCCAGGAGGAGGACACCACGTCGTCCGCGTCGCAGAACATCAGCAGCTCGCAACGGGCCTCGCGCGCGCCCACGTTGCGGGCGTACGAGGACCCACGCCGGTCCACGGCCTCCACGACCCGCAGCGGGTAGGGGAGGTCGGGGTGCGCCACGGGGAGGCCGTCCAGCTCTCCCGGGGCCCCGTTGTTGACCACCAGCACCTCGAACTCCGGTGCCGCGGACTGGGATGCCAGCGCGGCCAGCTGCAGCGGCAGCGTGGCCGTGTCCCCGCCGCACGGGATGACCACGCTGACCACCGGGTTGCCGCCCGCCGTCGCTCGCACGCGTCGCGTCAGCCGTCGCGGGAGGATCGCGGGGAGGCCGTGGAGGAGGGCCGGGGAGAGCGGGAGGACTGCGTGACGTCCGCGGTGTCCTGGCCGCGCGAGCGGCGGCCACCGGAGCGTGCCCGCGAGCGGAACCCCCGCGAGGACCTCTTCGACTCCCCGTAGTAGGACGAGTACCCGCGCCGGTAGCCGCCGTAGCCGAAGCCGTAGTGGGAGGATCCCACGCCGCGCGCCGGCGCGAGGTTCAGCACGGCACCGAGCAGGGTCACGGACACCCGCCGCAGCATGGATGCCGCGAGCTCCACCTGCTCCTTCCGGGTGGCGCCCACCTCGATCACCAGGATGGCGCCGTCGGCCGCGGCCGCGAGCAGTGAGGCGTCCGTGACGGGCAGCACGGGCGGGGCGTCCACGAACACCATGTACGAGGACCGCAGCTCGGTGAGCACCTGCTTCATGCGCTGCGACCCCACGAGCTCGGAGGGGTTCGGTGGGATGCGCCCCGCCGGGAGCACCATGAGCGCGGACCCGGGCACCTGCTGCAGCGCGTCCTGCAGCGTCACCTGCCCGGACAGCACCTGGGTGAGTCCCACGGAGCCGTCCACGCCGAACACCCCGGCCACGGTGGGGCGGCGCAGGTCCGCGTCCACGATCACGGCCGGCTCGCCGGCGTGCGCGAAGGAGTTGGCGATGGCCGTGGTCACCGTGGACTTGCCCTCACCGGGGTTGGGGCTCGTGACCACCACGCACCGTGGCGGGTTGTCCACGCTCACGAAGCGCAGGTTGGTGCGCAGCTGGCGCACGGCCTCGTGCGCGGCGTCGTCCTCCACCTCGCCGCGGTTGTCGCCCTTCAAGGAGGGGGTCTTGGGGAGGATGCCGAGCACCCCGGCATCGGTGAGCTCCTCCACCTCGTGGGACGTGCGGATCCGCACGTCCGAGACCTTGCGCAGCAGGGCGACGGCGTAGCCCACCAGCAGGCCCAGCGCGCCTCCCGCCAGGAGGTACTTGCGGGCGTCGGGGCTCGAGGGACCGCCGGGCACCTGGGCGTCCTCCAGCGGCACCACGCGCACGGGCGAGCCGCTGCCCTCGAGGTCCTTGACCACCTCGGCCGTGGCCTTCAGGGCGGAGTTCGCGAGTGCCGCGGCCTTCTCCGGATCGTCCGCGGTGGCGTCCACCCGGATGAGTGCGGAGTTGGGGACCACGCTGGCCGTGAGGTGGCCGGCGACGTCGCTCGGGGCCAGGCCCAGCGCCGGGTCCTGGGCGATCTTCTCCGCCGCGGACCGGGACGAGATCAGGGGGATGTAGGCGCCGGCCTTGTTCTGCGCCGCGACGTCGCCGTTGAGGACGTCCCCCAGGGAGCTGCTGCCCGTGGTGGTGACGAACCCCGTGGAGGCGGAGGTGTAGACCCTGGGCTGCAGCAGGAGCACCCCGAAGGCCAGGAGCAGCCCCGCGAGGGTCGTGGCCAGCAGGAGCACGACGTTGGCGCGCGTGAGTCGCAGGAAATCAATGACGGTCATGGCAGTCCTGGGGGTGGGGCTGTCTGCGGGTGATCGCCGGTGGCGTTCGTCCGCACGCGGGGGAACAGGGCGGGGTGGGGGCTGTCCGATCGGCATCAGGTGGATGCACTCGTCATCACTTTAGCAACGGATGCGTTGCGGGCCGCGGATCACGGCTCGTGCAGGCGGATGAGAAAACCCTGTTCGACAAGGTGTGACACGAAATCCAGCACCTGCGCCTCGATGTCCTCCGTCCGCTCCCCGGTGGCCGCGGCCACGACGGCGGGCACCCGGTCCTCGGGCACGCTCGACGCCGCGTGCCAGATCAGCGCGGCGGAGTCGTTGAGCACCATGGGTCGCCCACCGGGAACGCGCGCCACGCAGACGCCCTCCCCGCCGGCGGTTCCCGGGTCGCGCGCCATCTCCACCACGGCGACGTCCGTGGCCCGGTGGAACGACGCCGCCGCCCCCGCCCGCTCGGGACCGTCCGTCCCGCCCGGGGCGCCGCAGGGATCCCGCAGGACGGCAGGGCGGTCGCCGTCGGGACGGGCGGGGTTCCCAAACAGATGAGGCGCGTCGGCCCGGTGACCCGTCTCCGAGGGCGTGCCCGCGGCGTCGGGACGCTCGTGGAGGGGGGAGGGCGCGTGCGTCGTCGAGTGCGTTGCCGGGGGGTGTTGGGCAGGAGGCGCATCCGCCGTGCCGGGAAGGGCCGCCCTGCCGGTGAGCAGCTCCCGCAGGGCCTTCACGGGCCGGCGCACGGTGGCGCGGGCGATCTCCATCGCCGTGGGCTCCCGGTCCAGGTCCATGCGGAGGTGGTCCACGTTGGGCAGCGGGGCGCGCAGCACCACGGCCAGTTTGGCGGCCGGCGTGGCGGCCGCCCGCAGCCGTGCGCGCCACTCCTGGGAGCGTGTGCCGCGGCTGGAGAGGACGAGCCAGAGGTCGTGGGTCGGGCGGTCGCGGTACACCGGGAGGTTACCGGTCGCCGCGGCGTAGGCCACGCTCGCGGACAGCTCCCGCGCGCGCCGCTCCAGGGCCTCCCAGTCCTCGGTGCCGAGGACCCCGGCCAGGTGCCCGACGTCCTGCTCCAGGGTCTCCGGGCTGCGGGCGGCGTGGACCAGGATGATCAGGGCGTGGTCCAGCAGGCACGGCACGGTGCAGGGATACCCCGCGACGTGCCGGGTGCTGCGGTCCCGCCACACCCGGTCGAAGAACTCCTCGGGCGGGAGCTCGAATCCCGGGAACGAGCGGTGGACGTCCACCAGCCCCCAGCGGGGGTGCCGCATGGTCTGGGCGTGCCGGAAGATCGAGCCGGACCGGAACGTGGACACCGTCTCCCAGCCGTGGGAGCGCAGGGCGGCGACCATCCGCTCGGCGTGATGGGGGCGCACCAGGACGTCCACGTCGCTGCTGATCCGCCCCGGGTGGTACAGGCGCCGATCCGCGGCATAGCCCTTCACGAGCACTGCATCGATGCGATGGACACCGGCCAGGGCCTGGATCTCGGCGTGGGCCAGCTCCACCCGGACGGGGAGCGGGACATCGGCCTGGTCCATCGTCCCAGGTTAGCCGGGGTTCACGACCCCCCGCCGCACAATTCGCTGCGCGTCAGGAAGCGTTTGCCCGTGGGGCTCTCCAGGGAGAACCCGGAGCCCCGGCCGGGCACCGCGTCGATCACCAGGCGCGTCCGCCGCCACGCCTCGAACTGCTCGGCGGAGATCCAGAACTCCACGGGGCCCAGCGCCGAGGAATCGGACGCGGTCAGCTGGGCCACGCCCAGCAGCACGTCCGAGCTCCCGGTGCGGAACTCCCCCGCGGGGAAGCACATGGGCGCGGAGCCGTCGCAGCACCCGCCGGACTGGTGGAACATCAGGGGTCCGTGCGTCCCCCACAGCTCCCGCAGCAGATCCACCGCGTCAGCGGTGAATCCCACCCGGGACTCGCCCTCGCCGGGGACGGCGGGAACGGCCTCGAGCGCCACGTCGATCCCTGCGGGGTCGACGCCGCCCGCATCCTGCCGCGTGGGCGATGCCCCCGGTTCGGGTGACCCCGAGGGGTCCTGTGGTGTGTGCGCACCCATGTGCCTGCCGCCGTCCCGGTCTAGAAGAAGCCCTGCGGCGTCTCGGTGTACGAGACGAGCATGTTCTTGGTCTCATCGTTATTGTTGAAAACTGTGGTCTTGCTTCGGGGGAAGGTGCCTGTGACTAGGCACGATGCCCGGTGACGCCGTGGTGACAGTGTTGGCGACAACCCCAGGTGGCGACAAGTGGCGACAAATGTTTCGCCAGGGGTCCCGATTCGGGGCATTTGTCGCCACCTGGGAAGGCTGTGGAGGAGGGCGGAAGTCATACCAGTGGGCTCGCTTCCGGGAAGGCGTAGGCGCGAATGGTGCGGGGGAGCAGTTGCGCTTCGACGCCGACGACCTCAGGGGGGATGCGCCAAAGGTAGCCAGCAAGGATGATGCCCACCGCCGCTTCATTCGTGAGCACCTCGACCATTTTGAGGAACTCACCGGGGCGGCGGCAGTGATTTTCAGCGGCACTCAGTAGTCCAGCGATCAGCGCCGAGAGCGCCTCGTGGAAGGTCGCCCCTGACGCCTTCCAGCCGAGGAGCATCGGGTTCAGTGTGTCCATCAGTCCCCAGTGCTGTGAGGGGACGTGACGATGCACCAAGTCCTGGTACACGGGGGACAGTTCCATGGGGACGAGTCTAGGTGTGATTTCGACCATTGGGTCCATTTTTGTGTGAGGGGATTTAGAAACCGGGCGGGGAGGCTCCACGGGCGTATGCCAACAGCGGTCCATTCCCGATATTTCCTGTGAGCGCCTCCGACATGGGGGCACTCACGGACCTACCTACCTACCCATCCCGAAAGGACCACCATGCCACTTCCCAAGCGGAGCGAGTTCCTCGCCGCACAACAGCAACAGCGACAGACCCAGACCCAGACCCCGGAGCCAGTGGCAAGACCAGCACAGGACCCGGCACGAGTACAGCGCGCATCCCAGAGGCAAAAGCAGGTGCCGGACCTCGCAACCATGTTCCCTCCTGCCAGCAACCCGCCGAAGCCCCGCAAGAACGAGAAGGTCCCAGGACCATTTGCCATGTGCGAACCATGGAACCTCGGTCGCAAGGGCGGTGAACCCACCATCGGGCTGGGAAACGAAGCCAAACCGTCCATGACCCCAGAACAGGCACGCGCGACCGCCCAGCATGTGCGCCTCAGGGAGCGTGACCTACAGATTTTCCGGCTTTTGACGAAGTATCGCTTCGCCACTGAGCCACAGATTCAGCGGCACCTCGGGGTGACCAGCAGGATGAGGCGGAGGATGTTGCAGTTGGAGGAGGCGGGATTCGTCCGTCAACAGGTGCTCACTGCCGGACACACGCTGTGGGTCACCACAAAACTGGGGATGGAAGCCGTTGGGATGGGGGACTACGAAACCCAGGCGGGGAGCATCCGGTACTCCGCCGTGGCGCACACCCTCGGACTCGTGAACATCGGGTCCGACCTGGAAACAGGCAAGATGGACCCGGGGTGGTTGCCCCCAGCACTGAGCCAGAACCCAGCAGGGGAGGTTGTGGTGCATGACAGGGATATCGCCGCCTCCTACCGCCAGAAACTCGCCTTCCATAACGGCGACCCGCGTGCGCTTCGAAACGCATACCTGGACGAGTGGGGAACTGAGCCGTGGACGTACGTGCTTCACGGCAACGCTGGCACTCGGACCCCCGACATGGTGGTGGAGCGGGGCGGCAAGGGCAGGGATATCGCTATCGAACTTGAGTTGTCCCCCAAGAGCAAGAAGCAGTATGTCCACATCCTGACCACCTACAAGAACTCCCCATATGCGGCGGTCGTGTACCTGACGGACAGCAATGTGGTTCGGGGGAAAATGAGTAGTGCACTCAAGGAGGTGGGTCCCATACAGAAACTCCATGTCGGAGCGTACGCACCCATTCACTCCAATGAGAACATTTTCGGATGAGGGGGTACCGCGCACAAAAATGGACCATATACGGTGCCAGATTCTTGGTGTCAGTTTAGAAATCCAGCGAAATGCCGATATGATAGCATGAGACATCATTCATGATGATTTTCCTCCTTCATATTCACATCAGTAATAAGCAAAGCCCCTGTATCGTGCCTGACTTTCCATGATGCGGGGGTTTTGTTCTGTCCACAGGACATGGACGGGCATGACTGAACCCCGGGTGATTCACGCGCCCGGGGTTCAGTCATGTGGTGCTAGGAGCGACTACTTGCCCTTGCCCTCCTTGCCGTCGTCACTGGATGGTGGTGCGGACGGCAAGGTGTTGCTCGGGTGCGTGGTGGGGTCATCCGGCTTCCAGTTCGCCCTCAACTGGCTCTGTGTCTTGCCCACCTGCCACTCCCAACGCTCAACAGCCTTGGCTTCCCGGGCGGCATCCCGCTTCCGTTGCTGGACGGAACGAGTCACCACCTTTTCGAGACCCTTGCCGCGTTTGCCCTTCGCCCCAGCCTTGAAGTCCTGGAAGGCGCGTTTCGCATGGGACGGGGCGACAGGCTTCGGACCAACCAGCGCTTCGGCTTGCTCCCGGAATGCTTCACCGGACGGGCGAACAGGCTTCGGCGCAACAGGCGGTTGCGTGGTTGTCGCATCCTTCGGTGCCACCTCAGGCGTGGAGGGAGCATGTGGAGCCGTGCGTGGCTCCTGCACCGGGGCGGATGGTGCCGGGGCGGACTCCCTGCCGCGCTGTGGGTCAACACGACGAGGGGTGCCCAACTCCTGAGCGTCCTCCTTGTCCGCCTGTCCACGAACGGCATCCAGACGGCTCCTGGAAGCCCCCTCCACCTCATCAGCAGGGGTCCAGGTAGGTAGGGCTGGACGCTGTGTGTTGTGCACAACAGGCTTCGCCTCGGACGCGGACTCCACTGCCGGGGCATCCTCATGCTTGATGTGCGGCAAGCCAGCAGGACGCACGGACGCCACTCCACCCAACCCTGGACCGCTGTGGTCCAAAGACGGACGTGGTAGCCGCTCAGTGGCGTTCTGGGTGCCCTCACCGGCAAGGGGAGCCTTCCGTGTGGACTGGGAAGCACGGTCCGTAGTGGTCCCACGAGCGGCATCAGCGTGCTCGGTTGGCTGTGGTGACACAGACTCCCCAGCGCCATGGAGGTTGCGTGTGGACGGTGCCGATTCCTCGGTGTTGTCCATGCTCACCCGTGGCAGGGGCTTGGTGGCACCCTGAGGGGCATCCACGGGGGTGGTGCCAGCGGCGGAGTGAACGCCCTCGACAGGCACATCCGTGCGCTTAGGCTCCGGCTTGTCCTCATGCATTGGCTTCTCGACGCCCACACGGGCACCAGAACCGCCCTGTGTGCCTCCGCCAGGGGTGTTGGAACCGTCCGGCTTGTGCGAGTAGCCGTGTGCCTCAGCATCGCCCTGTCCTGGAACGTATGCGGATGAGCCACTGCCACCACGCTTAGGACGTGCGCCAGCACCGCCACCGCCGCCGACCGTGGAGGTGTCCGTGGATTCCTCATGACGCATCGCATTGCTGACCATTGCTGTGCCAGCGCCAGCCGCGACCGCAGTCATGCCGCGAGAAACAGCCCTCACTGGACGTGCCACTTGGCGACCAGCACGCTTGGTCTGGTATGCGCTGTACAGCAGGGTCTTATCCGTCATTGCGTTGACGCCCCGCATGTCCGCCGCACCCACGCCGCCAGCGTTCATCGTCCCCTCGAACATGCCCATGATTTTGTTCTTGTATGCGATGCCAGCAATGGACACGGCGACGACCATAATCATCGACACCATCCAGGACATCGCCGCCGTCCTCAGGACCACGGCATAAATCGTGACCATGAGCGCTAGCAGGACAGACAGCACGATTCGACGCACAGCAAGTTCGCCAATGGTGTTGAGGTACATAAGCGCAACGCGGCGACCGAAGCCCGGGTGAACGCCCACGAGCGCGAACACGGGTAGCAATAGGGCGAGGATGATGAGCCCGATTTGAAGGATAATCATTTCCATTGCCAGCACGAGAACCATTACTGATACACCAGCGGCTGAAATCAGCGCCAACAGTGCAAGGAACATGCGGTTGATGCTGGTTTTGCCTGTCCATGAGATGTTCGCGTTCGACCGCATAGTCTGGGAGGACGCGATTTCCAGCATCGTGCGTCCTTGCTTCACCGTCAGTTTCGCGCTGTCACCACCATCCAGGCGGTGGGCGACCTTGGAGTCGAGGTGCAGTCGTGCCCAGTTCGCTGGAACCTCGCGTCCACCCATGTCGATGGTCTTAGGCAGGTCAGCGTCCTCCAATGCTGGGGTTTCCTTCGCCAGGACGCTGTACTCGCCAGGCTGTCCCTTGGTCCCGTGGATGTAGTCCACGCCATTCGGTGCCGTATCACCTGGGGAGTCGAGTTGCCCGAACTGACCCAGAGTCCACGGGGTGTACAAGAACGACTCCCACAGGGAGCACTGCATCCCACGGACGATGCCGCGCGTGGAGGTCTTGAGTTTGTCGCCACCCGCGTCCGCCCCGTTCCCGGCAGTATCGGTGTAGCACAGCCGCGATGGGTCCTTGCCGCTGAGCGCCCCCGTGGAGGAACCAGCAATGGCGCTCACACCAGCCTCACTGACGGTCATAACGGTGCTGTTCACGGCGTTCGAGACCATGAGGGGGTTGGCGAGCATGAACATGCCCACAATCGCGGCACCAATCATCCAGACCGCGCCCGTCGTCATTTCGGTTGACTGCCTCTTGACCAGCCCCTTGTAACCCATCCAGAGCGCCGCCAGCATCACGATGATGTTGAAAAACTCTAGGTAAAAGGAGTCCGTGAGGGTCTTGACGATGGACGGCAGTGCACCTGGGTCCTTCGCCGTGCCCTCCATGGAGGACAGGATGCCGGAGGAGGTCTCGTACGCCACCTGGAAAACGAAGCCGCTGACGTACACGAGTCCAGCGGTGATGAGCGTGAGGGCATTCGCCCCGGTGGACCACGCCCCGTTCACGGGGTCACCGCAAGTCTCATCGCGGTTGAAAAAGGCGTCGTCCTTCGATTCCTTCCACTTATCCAAGCCGCCCGTGTTTTTCTCGCCACCAGCGAGCCCCGTCAGTTGCTTGGCGCTCGTGCCGTTGTTCTTAAGTTCGTCGGCGGAGTCGGGTCCAGTCCACACGGTGTAGCCCAGACCTGAGGTGCCGTACTTCTCATAGGCGGTCATGGGGTACTTGGTGAGGTCTTTGCCGTGCACGGTTGTGGGGGTGCCCCAGAGCGTGTCCGGGGACGAGTTCGTGAACACTGAGGTACAGAACACAGACCGCACGGAATCGTCAATCCAGGATGCGGATGCCCCAGTACCAGAGCCGGAGCCGATGACCCCGACGAACGCTACGAGGCACGCAACGAGGACGGCGGTGATGCGCCTACGGAGGCGTGCTGTACGCGGCGCTGAGACGCGTGGGGTGCTGGGGAGCACCTCAACGGTGTAACCCCCGTAGTGGGGGAGTGTAAGGGCGCTCATTTCGCTTCACCGCCGTCCTTAGCAACGCGGATTTCGATTGACTCGAACTCGACGGCGTTAATGAGGGTGGACAGCGCCTCAGCGCATTCGAACGACTTCTCGGTGTTCGCCGCGCCAGTGGTTTTGATGACGCCCACCGCGAGGGTTTTCACGGCGAGGCGGATGAAATCGCTTTGCGAGTACTTCACAACGGAGCGTTCCGCAAGGATGTCTCGCGCGATGGTCATAAGAGCGCGGGTCTCAGCATCGAGAGCAACTGGAGTGATGGTCGCTTGGGAGCGTTCGGGGCGTGCTACGGAGGTCATGGGATGGTCCTTTGGTAGGGGGATGGAACTTAGTCATTTTTGACTAACGCATACCTTCTATCGGGATTTTTGCCCCACTTTGTGCGCTGTTCCCCTGATTTCCCGGGGTTCTAAAACGCAAGCCGTGCAAATCGGCAACAGGGTCAAAGGACAAACGCGTGCGCCGGTAGTGCTTGACGAGCACGCTCAGATCGTTAGGGAGTATGTGAAGGGCAAGGAAGCCCACCCATTTCCCCACCTACCACCTACCTACAAGGACAACCCCCATGAGCGCACTACTCAAGACCATTTTTGCTGGCATCGTCATCGTGTTCGTATTCCAAGGCATCGTCGGAAACTCGGCAGGCGTTGACGCTTTCATGCACGGTTTGAATCCGGGCGATTCCATCAGCCTCACGGACAAACTGACAGACAAAATCAGTAGCCAGGGCAGTGGTAAGGGCGTGTTCAATCAGTCCACCACCGCAATGCTCAAGAACGGCTCCGGCGCGAACGCCTCCAAGTGGGGCTTCTGATACCCCGCACACAGACCTGCGACCGTCCACACAGCGCGATGCTCGCCCCATAGACCGAAACACCCCAGCGACTGGACTCGATTCCTCGCTGGGGTGTTTCCATGCGCCGGGGTGCTGGCGGAGCAAGTACTGGGTCTCAACGCCGTAGTCGCTTCCACCGCACAGCGCTCAGGGAGGCTCCTATACCAGTGAGGACGCCGCCACCAAGCAACCCGTTGCCGATGAGGGCACGGGTGGAGTCGTCCATCGCCGGAACCTCAACCTCAACCTCCTTCACCACTGTCTTGGTCTCAACCACCGTGGACGGCGTTGTGCTGGGGGTTGGCTTCGCTACTGAGGGGGAAGCCTTGGGCGTTGCCTTCGGGCTCGGCTTTGGACTCGGCTTCTGGGACGGCTTAGGAGCAGGAGCGTGGGTCGCTGAGGGCTTCGGTGCCGGTTTCGGGGAGGCTTTCACAGGTGCCGGTGCCGGTGCCGGGGTGCTCACCTTGGGCGCTTGCACGGGCGCTGGGGCGGGTTTCGCGGTGACCTTCGGCTTCGGTGCTGGTTTGGGTGCTTGCACGGGTGCTGGGTCCGCTACCACCGCCTCTGGAACGCTGGGGTAGGACGCGTACATCAGGATGACGTAGGTCTTGCCACCGCCCGTCGCAAAGCCCGTGCCCATGTCGGTCCATCCGTTGCCGTTCATCACCCCTCCATGGCTCGCCAATGCCCGTTGGTACACGGCGGCTGGGTCGGTGGTTGTCACCGCCTTCATCACGGTCTGGGTGGATGTGTAACCGCTCGGCGGGGATGCTGGGGCGCTGAGTCCTCCGACGTTCGCGGAACGAACTGCGGCTTGCATGGCGAGGTTGTTGAGGGCGTCGTTTGCCTTGAGGGTCTTGGCTCCTGCGGCTGAACGCTGTGTGTTGGCGTATCCCGTAATGCTCCCGCTTTGTGCCGCCTGACTAGGCGAAACGCTGACCCCAAGAACGACCACAAGGGCAATCACAGCAACGAGGGCAGTACGGAACGCACGGCGAAGTGTCCGCGTCATAACAGCACCCCCGTCAGTAGTAGTGCCCCGCCGACGAACAAGAGCATCGACATGGCGAATAGCACTACTGACGCCCAGCCCCATCGTGCGCGCTTGGAGGCGATGAGCACATCCTCCTCGGGGACGAATCCAATGTCTCGTGCCGCCGCCTCGGGGTCGTCCACTCGACTGACGATTTCATCCCAAGAATCGTCGTTGGCGGACTCCACTGCAAGAGCCAACAATGCCCGGTCAACACTCCCGTGGAAGTCATCGAGGGCGGGAGGATTGGTCTGGGCGTCATCCTCTGGGCTTTCCCCCGGCGCATCGGGAATGGTGGGGCGGCGGAGTGATTTCAGGGAAGGGGTAACTGCGTCCCCTTTTTCCCTTTTTTCGGTTGGGGTTTCCTCGTTGCTCATGGGATAGTCCTTAAGTCAATGGCATGGGTAGGTGGTGCGTGGTAGGTGCTACCCATGAATATCGACCACACCGCCTACACGCCCCCGCTGGTTACCGCACGCACCCCTTGTTTCTAAAAAGGTGGCAGTAGGGGATATGCTTTCGCCATGCCGAACACTACCCAGCGCCGATTCCGCAATATTGTGGAAATCCGTAGCGTCCCACCCGAGTACCTCGATGAGGTATTCCCTGATTCCTCATACGTACCCGTCCTCAACGACCTTGAGTGGTGGAACATCGTGCCGGGGTTGGAACCGCCTGAGCACGAGTCCTGGACAACACACGAGGAGGGTGGACGAATCCTGGAAGTCCATGTCGAGACGGTGGGGGAGTCCATGCGGGAGTGGTGTGAGGCAGTGTCCAGCGCCTATCCGAACCTGTGCGTCTCGCTACGGGTGGATGAAGGCGAGACGGAGCGCTGGCATGGCACCCACTGCCCAGAACAGAACGCCCCGCACCCTGCGGTCTAGTTCCAGAGCCTCGGGCTGACGACGGTTGTCCGGCGCGAGGTTTGGTTGTAGCCCTCCAACACCGTGAGTGAGCGGTGCCGGGAGGTTCTGGCAATCTCGGTCGCCGGTACGCCCTGACTGAACGCCTGAGTGATGAACGTATGGCGCAGTGAGTGTGAGGACAGGTGCCGCTGAGGGTCAGCCTCAATGCCAGCACGGGCGGCACACCGCTGGACACACTCACTCACCGCCGCGCGAGTCATCCCGTGCTCGCAACCGTCCACGAGGTGCGGTGTGTTGCCTCCCTTACGCCATGCAACAAACAGTGGACCGCTCATGGACGCCTCGGAGCGGTTGTGCTTGATGTGTTCCTCCATGGCGCGTACGGGGTCAAGAGAAGCGAGGTGAGGCGCGAGACGCCCGATGAACACCGTCTCGCCCACCCTGGTCTGGTCCGTCTTGGACTGGGCGATGAACACGTCCATGCCTTGGGCGTCGAAGCGGATGTCACCCACAGTTAGCGCCACGATTTCACTGGAACGCACGCCGGAGTTACATCCCAGAAGGAGCATCGCTCGGTCCTGGACGCCTTGATGGGTCGCAGGGCAGGTGGCACTCATCGCCGTGATTTCGGACTGGACGAGAGCACGAGGCTTACACGTGCGATTCCCTCCCCGCTCACCGATGGAGCGTTGCAAGCCCGACATGACGGCATTCATACGGGAACTACTCAGAGACGCCAACGCCTCAGGAGCCCCCGGCAGGAAGTCATTGTCACTATGTGCCGCACGAATCGCCGCCAGGGACTGCCTGACAGTGCTACTCCGCACACCGGACTCCACAAGCATGGCGAAGTACGTCGAGACCACTTCCACGGATGCAGGGAACGGACTGCACCCAACCGATTCACACCACGCCACGTACTTCCGCCATTGCGTGGCGTACGCACGATTCGTGGCATCCGAACGGGAACGTCCCACGAGAATACGTGTGGTTTCGCTCGCTTCGCGCCACTCGACAGCACGAGAACGCATGTCGAAAGGGGGAGTAGTGGTCATCACGGTCTGAACTACTGACATGGAGCCATTATATATGGAAGGGTGTCAGTTATACCATCAGTGACAAACCAACTCTCAGCGCTGTGCAAACTGTCGGCGTCCCTTCTTGCCGGTAAAATAAGTAGTTTTAAGGTGGGTAATAATAACCCGGTGGCGGCGGTAAAACTTTCTATTCGCCTGTTCAAGTAGTTCGTTGACCGGATTGGGTGTTATTACACGCCCTATTTCATATCCCACATAGGGAAACCGATATTGCTTGCTCAGTTCACTCAAATACTCATCCAATCTCGAAACGCTACGAGCGATGTGCGTACCGTCACGAAGGAGTAACTGCAACTGAGCCAAAATCTCGTGGTATTTGTTTACGGTTTCGTTGAACGAGGAAAAATCGACGGTGGAAAACAGGCTCTCTATCATTTCGCAGTCCATAGCCAAAGCGCCCAAGTCTTGGTGATGAGGGTATTTACTTGTTTCGACCTCGATCTGGTCACCCAAGTCATTGAGGAGCACCACCATTTCGAACATACGTTGTCGCGTCCATTCATAACGGGCACGGTGTCGAGTGTACAAATGGGTCAATAGCGAGGTGATGAATGCGCTGAGTATCGCGGTGAAAAAAGTGGAGGGGGATATCAGGTGCGCCCAATCCACGGTGTTCAGGTCGGGCAACTCAAAGTGAATCATGGGTGTTCCAGTTTCTGTCCGAGCGCGAGTGTGGCATTGTGGCTATTGGGTGCAGGTGAGGTGAATACCATGGATGCTGACTGGGCAAGTCACCACCGGAAGGAAGCATCAAGTGGGGTGCCGACTATTCCTCATCGTCTGACAGTGGTGTGTCGGACTGCGCTCTCATGCTTGGCGGAATAACGGAAATAGGAGGGGTCAACTCCACCCCCCAGTGTTCTTTAGCAAGTCTGGATACGACCTTGTACTGCGCGGTGGAAAACTGCCATTCACTGACGAGGGTGTGATTTCGGGCAACTGCGCCTTTACTGAGGTTTTCAGCCGGGACGTCCTTGCTGGCTGTGTGGCATTGATCAATATAATCCTGCATTAAGGATTCCAGATTTGTGATGCTATCGACCAACCACGTCTGGTTTGGTAGCAGGAGCCCTATTTGTCCTAGGTGGGACTGATATCTTTGCCTTGTATCTATTACACTTTGAAGGACTTCATTCGGCACGTCAGTTGCATTGCGCTTTTCAGGGTCGTCATTCCAGTTTATAGCCATGCACATGTAATGACCATCAGCAACCAGTTGAGAGCCTTCCATCTGTAGCGCGGATACAGCATCAAACAGACGTTGCTTCACCCACGCTTTGTTCTCGCGGCGAGTCGCAAAAAGGTGGGTGGCTAGCGAGCCAACGATGCCGCCGATTAAGGCACCCAACACGCTCCAAAATGGCGCTGGGACAGACAAGACCCAATCCCAGAACGTGGACATGAACGGCATGAACGAGCCGCTGTCTGGTGCGGTCCCGGTGATGGGTGCGGGTGATGGGGTGCTGGGCATGGGCTCATCGTATGCGAACGCGAACATCGCGTCCCCGAACCCGTGCCGTGTCGCGCTTACCTCACCTCCCGCCCCCTGTCAATAGGTACGGCGAAAAAACACGCCTTTTTATTAGCCCGCCATAACCGCCCTTATGGGGGGTTATTTGCGCGCGTCATGAACTGCCACAAACTTGACAAGGAGGGTCGGGAGGGTCAACAGATTTTGACCATTAGGTCCACTTTTATGCGGGGGCGGCGGGGATGGTCCATGCGCGGGGGAGTTTAGAAATCGGGGTGTCTCGCGCTCCACATGGGGGAGTTACGGGGAGCGGCGTCGATATATAGGGCGGAACCAATCGCCTACCCCAAGGACCACCCCATGACAACTACCTACGTCGCACCACCAGACACCATGCCGCTGGAACTCGTGCACCACGACTCCTCCCGCTCGAAGTGGGGGTTCGAGTCGCATGAACTGTTCGTCATCACCGGCGTGTGCACGCTCGGCTTGCTCATTGCCCTGGTTGCGCTGTGCATCACCCAGATTCCGACGCATCACGCCAGCGTGTTCGTCCCTCTGGATGGGGTTTGCCAGCGGGTTGACCTCGCATACCCCGAGGGCTCTTTTTCCAGCCCCCAGGAGGCGTGGGCGCACCGCCAAAACCTCCCCCTGAACGCAGTGGACCACTGCTGACCCCATCCCTCCAAACCATGAAAGGACTACCCATGAAGTACAACCATCCGCGCCTCACAACAGGCGCTGTGGGCTTACTGCTACTAGCGTCGCTGACGGCGTGTAGTAACCCCCTCACAACCCACCCCTCCCAAGCCGACCCCACCGCCGCTCCTGTCAGCGCGTCCCCGAGTACTGCGCCGTCCGCCTCGAAGGTGAGCGGCTCCGAGAGCACCGCTACCTCCCCGACGCCCATCGAGAAGGTGTCGGTGCCAGCGACAATGAAGGACACTCTCGGGGAGGCGAACACCTCCACGCTCGGCAAGAGCGGAGCCAGCATCGCCCAGCGACTGAACTCCTTCACGGTCATCCAGAATCCTGGCTTTAATCGGAGCCTGGTGAAACACATGTTCGACTCCGAGGTTGCCCCGGCGATGACCCCCGAGGTCGCGGATGAACTGTGGCAGGACATCGCGGACAAGGACGGCTCGAACCTCATGCCCATGACCACGCAGGACTCCTATGAGGTTGATGGGGCGAAGTACAGCGCGACTGACGAGCCGTGGCAGTTCCAGTACGGCGAGCCGGTGGTGGAGGAGGTGTCCAAGCCCGGGCACGCCATTCCGGGTGTCCAGTACGCGTATCGGGTGCGGAACCTCGTCCCTGTGAAGGACGGCGAGGGTGCTCAGAAGTTCATCTCGTATGAGGTGACAAGGGCATACACCCTTCAACCCGGACCGGATGACGCCACCCCGTGGTTGGTCAACCGTATCGAGGTCAGTGACCGCGAGAACGTCCAGGTCGTGGATGCAGGGGAGGTGAAGTGAACATGGGTGCACTCAACATGAACCTCGCGGCTGTACGCCGTGGAGCCCTGGCAGTACTTGCATCCGGGGCGCTGGTCGCCGGACTGCTCCCCGGGGTCACCTTGCCCACCGCATCAGCGGACGAGGGCGAGATTGGCGGCTCCACAGGCGGCGTGTCCGAGAACATCGGCGGCGGCGTGGTCGGTGGGGGTGGAGTACCGGGCGGCGGAATGCCTGACCCGGGCTCACTCGGGGATGTCAACTCGATAGGAAATGTCCCCTGGTATGACTATTACTCCACAGACACCAAGGGCTGTGCGGAAGGCGCTGTCGGGACCAAGACGCGTTTCACACGCAAGGTGGTCAACGGGAAGTTCGTGGACACGCCGGGGAAGCGCACGTGCCTGTTCCCCGCGAAGTACATTGTCAAGACCTACGAGAGCCTGTGTGTGGATACGGCTCGAATCCGGATTGAGTTCATAGCGCCCAAGCATGAAGTGTTGTTCAACTCGTCAGCGAAAACGGCTTGGGGTCGCGGTGAACGAAGCGTTGCGGCGTGCAAAAAATCCGCCAAACTGGATTTTGCAAAATCCGTGCGCGCTCAGCGCATAGGTCAGTATATGAGCACCGGTTCCACGTCCCTCGACATCCTGTACGTAAAGCATTACATCTCGGCGGACAAGAGCGGGCGCATCCCGCCAGACACCTTCCACAGCAAGCGCTTCGCCAAGAACGTCAACTCGTTCACGAAGTACGGGACATTGAGTTGCTCGGGATGGACGGACAAACTCGTGCCGTTCAGCACCGCGTGCACCCCGCCCCTGCCTAAGGAGCCTCCGAAGCATGGAGCGCCGAAGCCCAGTGACGCCTCTATGCGGTGCGAGGTCCCTGGGGTGAAGCCGAGCCTTGACGCCGTGAGCACGGACGTGGTGGACATCCTCAGGGATGGTGCTGAGCACACCCTCGGATACGGCAAGCCGTCCATCAGCGGTGAGGGTCTGAGTAACGTCAAGCCCAAGAGCACGCAGTACCTCCTGTGGGACGCTCCTCAGGCTGAGGGAAGCGCGTCCAAGAACGCGTTCGAGTTGCGCTCGGGTGGCGTGAACCTGACGAAACGGAAGTTGAAGGAGGACGCGGCGACGGGGCGCATCGAGACCCGAAAGGTGAACGGGGTCCAGTCTGAGGCTGAGTTGAAGGTGTACCGCTCCACCGCGCGCAACCACCCCATGTCCGTCACGAGCCTCTGGACGTGGACCGCCGATGTCACGAGCGAGTCCGTGATTTTCAGCGGCTTCGACACTGAGACCGGGGAGGTCATCACGAGCAATGTGAAGGTGACTCGCAGGGGACAGGAGGTGAGTTGCTCCGCGACCAGCCCTGGTTTGAACGTCATGAAGGCGCTCAACGACACCATGTGAGCGAGCGGCACATGGCGTCCAGCGCTACGCATACGCAACACCCCCTGTACCGAAACTGGTGCAGGGGGTGTTGCGTGTGGGGGGGTAGGGGGCTTGGAGCGTGGTGTGGCGTCCTACAGCCCCGCGTAGCGGTCTTGGAGGAACGCTTCGATTGCCTCGCTGTCCCAGCCCTGGAAACGGCTGTCCATGGCGATGGTGCGCTGGTTTTGGGTCACTTCAATGATTCTATTGAGCAGGTTAGCGCCGTTTTCCAAGGCGCGGTGCATCACTGCCACTTCCGTGGATGCCGCGTCGTACGCGTGCACCAAGGCGACCCCGCGAATGGTGGGGTTTTTGCCGCGACCAATGTGCTCACGAATGACGTTGTGGGCATGGGCGTTGGTGGGTTTCCTGAGGTGTTGTGCGAGTCTTTGCGTGAGCGTCTGTGTTGTTTCCCCCACAAGGATGACAGCGCCGTCGAGCGTCACTTCGTAAATCCAGTGGAATCCTAACGGTGGACGACAGTTGGGGGCATCCTCCACGTCCCATGACACGGGGGTTTCCCGCCCCACTGGGGAGTTGCTGAGCGCCGTAGCGAGGTCGCGCCCACTGAATCCGTTCGCGAGTTCCCATGCGTTGCGCTGTGTGCCGCCAGGAATGCGTTCCAGTTCCCACACACGTTGGTTAAACGCCCACCGGGGTGTGAACTTCACCGTGTTGCGCTGTGAGTCCACGCCGAACATGAACAGGTTGTCCGATGGGGCGTTCAGGGCGGACAGCAGGTTGGAGGGGGTGCAACCGATGTGGTTCGCCAGCCAGTTCATGGGGACGGTTGCTCGCCGGGGATGGATGTCGTGGGGGAGGGTCTCTGTGGCGAGGAGGTCCCGGCAGGATGCCATGTCGTTCGCTTCCATCATGGGGTGGTCGAACGCGGTCGAGAGCACAATGCGAACAGCGTCCGGCGCGGGGCTACGGAAGTAGGTGCGTTCCTTGGTGGACCCTAGAAAGTTCCATTTCATTCGCATGGTGGCGAGGCAGTACAGAGTGGCGAGTCGCTGAATCGGTGTCAGGCGCGGTAGGTAGCGCGCAACATATATGAAGTAGTCACCCGAGCCATGCACGCGGCGCTTAGTTTCCTCCTGCGTCGCGCGAAGGTGGTCCATGAATGTTGGGGTGTAGGACAGCGGCACGCCGTTGGTGTCTCGCTGGATGACCCACCCGCCGTTGCGCTCAAGGTCGTCCAGCGCCGCAGTCAGGTGCTCAGGGGAACAGCCGTTGAACGCCGCCAATCGAGCGATACCGGGGTTGATGACCCCGGTGTTGGTGACAGGTGAAAAAAGGGTGCAAAGTTGCAGTTCGAGGAGTTTGCCCTCAGGTGTGTGGCACCGCGAAAAACGCAAGGTGTACTTGATGACATCTATTAGGTTGACTGACATCCGGCGCTGTGCCGGGGTGTAGGCGTAATCCCGGGCGGTTGTACCCCGCTGGGTTGGGTTGGCTGATTGCATTTCTATTCCTTAGGGAAAAGGCGTCAATGGTTGTGCCTTTTTCCTTGCGGAATAGATAGATATGGGGTAAATAAAAAGCACCCCTTACCGCTATTTCTAAAACGCGATAAGGGGTGCTTTATAAATGGCTTATTCGGTTATGTGTTTACCTCGGGGTGCTGGAACTGTCCGGGGTGGGGGAGTCAGTAGCGGCGCTCGTACTCCCCGCCGTCACGCGGCTCGATGTATGAGCCCCTGGTCAACAGGTCCCCGGTGCCACGAATCGGGTCCGCGAGGAACCCAGCGGCACCGCCATGGACCTCCTTGGTGTTTCGCATGAAGCGGACCAGTGCCCGGAGGAGCAAAAAGGAAATGCCCAGGAAAACTGCCCAGGTGATGAAGGTGTGAAGCCACTCCACGAATCCGGCAGTGAAGCCGCTGACGATGAGGGTCACGAATCCGGCAATCCCTAGGCAAACAAGGGGTCCCAGGACCCACCAGATTGCGCGCCAGAAAAACGCGCCAAGGAAGTACATCATTTCGGTTGTCCAATCGTTGAGGTCTCATGGGGGGATGAAGCGTCAGGGGCACCCTCGCCCGGACCGTCTGATTCCGGGGCGTCCATGCCGGTGCCCATCACGAGCACGGGGGTCAGCGCGAGCCACGGGAAGCGGTCACAGACCCACGCCTCCACGGTCGCGTCACCACTCAGGTAACCCATGAGCGCCGTCTGGTCGTCGTCGTCAATGAGGGGCGTGACGTGGGCGTTCACCCCGTTACCGTCAGCGGTGGCGCTCAACCCGTTGAAAACCCATCTCGGGCGCTTCTCGAACCCGGTCAGCGTGGGGTCAAAAATGTATTCGCCCACGTGACAGGTGTAATCGGGGTTCAGGGGTGCAGTACTGCGAAGTATGCTTTCCAATGTTGCGGGGGCGTTCATGGGGTGGTCCTTTCGAGGGGTGCCGTTCCTAGATATAACGGCTCGGGGGTGATTCCGGTATCCCTAACTTCCTGGGAGTTTGTCCGGGGTGGGCATTGCCGATTTGAGCGGCGTGTCAGTGTGCGGTGTTTCCGCTAGCCGGAGTGGAAATCGCCCAGCCATAGGTCGCATCCGGCATCCCGAACGCGGTTGCTCGGCGCGCGATTGTTTCGCGTTCCCGGGGCGTGAGGAGCACTGAGAGCCGCACAGACCGCGCGGTTCCGTGGTTCCCTGGTGTGGTGCGCCGTGGACGCTTCATGGGTCCTTGGAGGGCTGTGGGCTTCCCCAGTAGGCGTGTCCGTACGTGGTCAGCGAACGGGGTACCCGCCTGCTCCGCTTCCTGCCTGAGGTGCTCGGCTTGCTCGGGCGTGACGGCGAAATCCAACCGCGCGGTTCGTGGGGCGGTGTGGGTGCCAGTGGTGGTGTGCTCCGCTACGGCATCCAGGACTACATCAGGGTCTAGACCGGCACGCTGTGCGGCTTCCCGGATTGCCATGCGTCGCTGGTCCTGGGCGGACACTTCGCTGACCTGAGCACGCTCCAACGCCTCATACCCCCGGAGGCGTGCCTTAGTGCGTTGCAGGGACTGGTACTGGGCGCTCAGGGCGTCGAACTCCTGCCGGTGATGCTTGACCACACTGGCGTGGAACGCTCGTTCGTACACGGCATCCTTGGAGGTGTTGAGGGTCTGTGTCGCCATGCGCGCCAGCACCGCGTGGGACTGGGGGCTTTCCTTCACCTTCGCTTGGAGGCGTTCGGCTATGGCGTGCTTGTGTTGCTCCACCGCGTCTTGTGCCGTGGCGTGATGCACGGCGTACTGGGGCGTTATCCAGGGGGTGTACTCCTCGGTGACGGTCTTGCTGAGGGCACGCTCCGCTGTGCGGTACTCGCGCTCCTGGCGGCGAACCTCGTTCCGCAACTTGGTCAGACCCCCTGGGGCGAGGTGTGTGGCGGTTCGGGCGCGCTCCACCTCGTGCTGAGCGGCAATGAGGTCCTGGTAGCCGCGTTCCAGCGCCGCCTTGTATGCCGGATGCTCGGTGAGGGCGGACGTTGGGAGGCTCTTGCCTTCCTCCTCGAACACTCGCGCCTTCACGGTTTCCAGGCGTGCTGATGCGTCCTTGCGTGCCCTGCGGAGGTTCTGTTCCGCCGCGTCGAGTTGATGCTGTGCCGTGGTGAGCGAGGGGCGGGGAGTTGGGGCAAGGGGCGAACCGGCGCGGATGCTCAGGATGCGTGTGATGTCACGTTCGGGTATCCCGGCGTTGGTGAGTGCGTGGGTGAGTGCCTCGTTCTGACGGTGCTCCTGACTACGCCTTTGGTTGCGCTCCTCAATCGTGGCGAGCACATCCTTGAGGTCGTGCTTGGCGCGTTCCCGGTCCAGGACTGTGGTGCTGGGGGAGTCAATGGTTGCTTGGAGGTCGTCACGCTGTTCCGCCAAACTGCGCCCCTTCGTGGTCGCCACCGCCACGCGCTCCTCCCATGCCTCCACGTCACGCATCGCCGCAAACAGTTCCGGGGCGGGTGGGCGAGGGGACTGGGCGTTCAACTTCTCAAGATGAGCGCGAGCGTCCGCCAAGCCGCGCTGGTTCGATTCGATGCAACGACGGCGGATTCCTGGACAACGACGACCTCCCTCTGATTTCGCTTCGCACATGGGTTCCTCCCTGGGGTGAGTGGTACTGGGTCACCCCTTATATCGGGCACAGACCCCTGTTTTGTCCTTGTCGGGCATTGCCGATTTGCGAGTTTAGAAAATGGGGGGGTGGGGGCGATTAGGGCGAAAACCACGACGGGGGCAAAGTCGATATACTTTGTGCAAGCGTAAAAAAGGACCCAATCCCATGAGGGTCCAAAACCCACCTACCATTTCCGAAAGGCACCCATGAGCGATACCACCACTAACCCACTCCCAGCACTGGACACCTTGACCACTGAGCGCAATGCGTTGGCATGTCTGGCGTTCCAAGACAACTACCACAACACCCCGCTCAGTTTGCTCCTCAGCGGCTTCTGGGACGGTTCCGGGCGTGCCGTGCTCCCAGGAGGATTGGCGTACTCGCGGCTCGGGCGCAAACACTCCCAAGTGGTCCGCTACCTCAGCGCCACGCGGGAGGAATCTGGTACCCACCGCCCCTCGTCCACTCTCTGGTCCGCTGGGCAATCCAGCACCCGCCAGACCACCTACATCCTTACGGACACTGGACGGGAGTCCTTCGAGATGCTCCTTCCCCGGGTGGGCAGGGAGCAAGGAAACGCCCGTGTGCTGGATGACGCCCCCGTGCTGGGACGCGTTCGCACACTGGACGATGCCCGGGAACGCTTCGCCCAGGTCCACGACGATGCCGGGGCACTCGGGGTGAAGGACTACAACCACACGCGGGGTGCGCTGTTCGCCGCGTCGCTCACGCATCGCAACCCCAAGCACGCGTGGGTCACAGGGGGTTTGCTGAGCAACCTCAACGAGGACCTCTCGGTGAATGTGAAGCCCCATGTGCTGTGCCGTGCGCTCGGATACAGGAACGAACGCTCCCTCCCTGTTTTCCTCCGCGCGGTCGCCTCGCAGGGCATCCTCACCTTCGAGGACGGGGATGAGGGCATCGCCGCTCACCTGAGCATCGAGGGGCGCGGGATGTTCTCGGCATGGCTGAGGGCGTGCGACTCGCTGGCACGCAAGGAAGCGATGCTCAGCGGGGTTGGCATCGCGGCGTGAGCCCCACACACGACGAACCCCCTGTACCGAACTGGTGCAGGGGGTTCGTCGTGTGCGGTTGTGGGGGAGGGGGTGCAAGGAACCAGTGGAGGGGTCACGCCTTGCGGTTGAGTGCCTTGGCGGTGGCATCGCCCTCCCGCTCGTGAACGCCCGTGAACAGGATGCATCCACCGCCGAGAATCACAAGCCTGTCAGTGGCGAGCCATGGGTACTGGGCGGTGAAGGCACGCCGTAGTAGTTGCTCGCCGTCGTAGCCGTAGTGCATGAGGGCGTCGGCGTCGTTTTCCGCGAGGATGTCAACGAACACGGCACCTACCTTCCCGAACGCCATGGAGCGGACCGCTTCTAGGACCCATCGTTCTTGCCCAGCGGCGTCATCCACAGTCATGCCGATGTGCTTTGTCCAATCGGGGTTCGCTCGCTCCATGGCGCGTTCGTAGGCGTCCAGACATGCCCTCACCTCCGTACGGGCGTCATCGAGGCTCATAGGCGTGGATTGGGTGCTGGTTGTGGTGCTCATTGTGGGTTCCTTCCAAAGGGGTCCGGTCAGGGTGTTGGTTGTCTGTAGGTACTATCAGCACTCACCTGTGGGAGTTCGACCCCTACCGAGTACGGACGCCCCGATTTCTAAACTCACCCCACCCACGTCAGTCACCCTCCGACTGGCGTAGGAACTCCTCGGACATCCAGGCGTCGGCGTGATGCTCGGCGGCATTGGTTGCCTTGCGGTCCCTGTTTTCCTCGCTACGGTCACGCTGAACCAGACGCGCGTCACGCCCACCCAACAGCGTGTTCGTGAAGGAACTGACGGTTTCAGTGAAGCATCGTGCCCTCATCCCAATACGCGCGTGCTCCGCCACGGACACAGGCACATTGATGCGCTCGGAACGCACGGCATGGGCGTTCGTCCGGGGACGACCAGTAGTGCCGTCACGGGACACATCCACCTCCCGCTGTGCTTGGTCCAGGGGTGCCGGGGTGAAGTAGGGCTGGGGGGCGCGGAAAAACTGCTGGCGTGCCCACTCGCTGAGGGGGGTTCCCGATGCTTCCGCCGCCTTGCGGTAGGACTCCGCTTCCTCGGCGGTGGCATAGACCGTGATGAGGCGGTCCCGCGCGTGCATGGGGTCCAGGTCTTGAGTACGACGGCGCAGTGGCTTGCCTGTGGGGGTCAGGCGGCGATTGCGGCGGTATGCCAGCACAATGGCGTGTGCCGCCTCCTTCGCCTCAGGGGAGTCGCCCTGTGCCTTCATCACTGATTCACGGATTGCCGCTTCACGAGCGAGCCTGAGCGCCTTGTTCGTGGTCGCTTCGCCCTTCAACCGGGCGTAGGTGTTGTGTTTGCTCCGAGCCGCCGCCTCACGCTCAGTAGCGACACGGGCGTTCTCGATGAGTTCCTTGCGGTCGGCGGCAACGATTTCCTCGACGCGCGCATCCACCGCCGCTTTGAAGGACTTCGCGGTCGCCATGACCTGCCATTCGCGCTTCAAGGTTTCCCCACGAGCCTTGCCCAGGGCGCTCAGTTCGTCAGCACGCTTCTTATCCCCGGATGCCTGTGCTCGGCGCAGTTGCTCACGGATGTCAGCGAGTTCCGTCTCAGCCTCCTGCTTGAACTCCACCATGTACCGTTCCCGGGCGGCACGGGCGTGCTCCCGCGCCGGGGCGTAGTCCTTCGACGCCGCCTTCTTGATGCTCCCCATGGCGGCGAGAATCCTCCTCGCCTCTCGTGCCTCCTTCTCGGCATCCTTCCACTCGGCTTTGAGTTCCTTCACGCCCTGTGGGGTGAGGTAGTAGGACGCCTGAGCGCTTCGTAAGGCGTCCAACGCATCGGCGCGACGGTCGCGGTAGTCCGCGATGACCCCGGCGACCTCTGACACTGCCCAGGACTGCTTCGTGGTCAGGTGCTCGCCACGCTTGGCGGCGTCAGCAATCGCCTTCTGGGACGCCTCAGCAACCGCATCGCGGGATTCCTGGTCCAGGGCGTCGTAGTCCTGCTGTGCCCTCCTGAGGGTCTCGACGGCGGTCTTGGAAGCGGGCACGTACAAGTTCTCGATGGTGCTGTCGGGTTGCATCGCAAGGATGTGGGAAGCGTCAGCGTTCGAGACCCCAGCGGCGAGCAAATCCCTCCTCAGCACGTGGTCACGCTCCCGCTGGACGCTGTTCCCACGGAGTGCCGTATCCCTCGCGGCGCGGTTCTTGTCCGCCAGTTTCCGGGCGGCGGAGCGCTCCTTCTGGGGTAGCGAGGTGTCCTCGGCACGGCGTTCCAGTTCAGCGATGCCAGCGGGGGAAGCGAACCAACGTTCCTCAGCGGAGCGCACGGCGTCCTCAGCGGTGTGTACCGCTTGCTGTGCGGCGGTGATGTCCTCGGCGGGGGCGTCAGGGTCGTTCTGAATGGCGGCGGCGTGGTCGGCGGCGGTGGTGTGGCGCTGGCGAGCGGCATCCAGGGTGCACCGGAGTTGCGCTGGGCACCGACGACCGCCTTCACGGATTGATTGGCACATGGGATTGGATTCCTTTCGGGAGTGGGTAGGAGCAAGGCATGGGCTTGCTTGCCCTATATATCGGCACTCTTGTCCTCTTTTGTATACATGTGGAAACTATTTGCCATGTCGAATCTGGTAGGTCCATTTTTGTGTTCGGTACCATTTCGCCCCTATGTGCGAGAGCAGTCCCAAACAGAAAAAAGGACCTAAACGCACATGGGGAAAGGGTGGGGGTTCCCCTCGGTTCCCCAGCCCTCGGCGTATGAAAAGCCCCGCACTCCACATGGGGGGAGTACGGGGCTGAATGGGGTGTGGTGTGGTTAGACAATGGATGGGTCGTAGTACGCCGCGATGAGGAACTCCATAACCTCCTGGGAGTCAGGGTTAAGCAGACCAGAGGCGGCGAGGCGCTCGGCACCAATCTCAGGATGGTCGTAATAATCCTCCATGAGGTGCTCCTGGGCAATGGTTTCGATTACATCCAGGATATCCTCGTATCCCTTTGATTCGGAGCCGCGTTTCTTGATTAGCGGTAGCACTTCATTCCAACCGGAGGACTCGCCGGGTGTCAAGGTTTCACAAATGTATTCCTCTAGAATCTCATAAGGGGTGTTAGGGTGGCTCATGATGAGTTCGCCATAATCAGTCGTAAGCGTGCCACTGTATTGGTACGTGTTGTCGAATACGAACTGCAACTCCTCCTCGGTCAAGGAGTGGTCCTTGAATGCCTCCTCTAGGGTATCAAGGGTGTACACAAACTTTTCATCGTCAGATTTGCCAAAACGTGCTTCCATTGCCTGCTGTGCTGTGTTTTCCATGGTTGCTCCTTGTGGTTGGTAGGTTTTCTTGCTTGCTTGTACATATTACCTATCGGGCTGGGGTAGCGGTTTCGGTCAATATTGGCGCGGGAGTTGTCCCATCACGAAACCGTGTGGAAAGTGCCCCTTTGGTGATGTGTTGCATGGAAGCGTCGGGGCATGAACAAACCCCGCATTTCAGGGATGAAGTGCGGGGTTTGCCCAGAATGAGAGTAAGGGGAAGTTTCACGGGATATTCACAGGCGGCTCCTTATGGGGGTGTGAGTAAATGGGGGTCAGTTTGGGGTAGGGGGTGTCACTTGGGTCTAAGGGTCAGCCCTCCTGCTCTAAGTCCTTCAACGCGGCGGCGGCGTGCTCACGCAGTTCAGCGGGGGTCTCTGTTGCCCCCAGAAGCGCTTGGAGGAACCACTTGGTGCTGTACACCGCAGGGTCTGTGATAGCGCGGCGGACGTGCTCTGAGGGCAGTTCAGTGCCGTTCATAGCCTCAGCCCACGTCCGAACGGTCGCGGATTCGCTGGTGAGCGCCGCCGCGATGACCTCAGGGTGCTTGGCGTCCCGGCGCTGTATGACTTCCTCAGCGATGTCCAGGTTCAGCCCTGAGACCAGCGCGACGAGTTGGGCGGTCGTTGCCTCGGGGAGTTTCGCCAGTGCCATGCGAGCATCGGCAGTCATCCCATGCATCGGGTTCACCTTCGCTTCCTCCCACTCTGTGGGGGTCGCATCCCATCCGAAGCCGGTGAGTTGCTCGATTGCGTCCCACGTCTTGCTCTGGAAGGTGGAGTGATGCCCAGCGGCACGCCAGCAACGGGCGGTGATGTCGAAGCACACGCCGCCCATGGACAGTTTCTGGGAAGTGGACGGCTTGTGCCCTGCAAGGTCACCAATGACCTCGGGGGACATGTAAAAACGGTGCTGGTCGCCCTTGCGCCACTCCTTGGCACCCGGCACGGCACGGAGCCGCTCGATGAGTTGCTCACGGGTGAACGGGGGCTGGTCCTCAGTGGCATCGGCGGTCAGGATTTCGCCGGTCTCAGTGTCCACGGTCTCGGTGGTGGTCTCGGTGTTCTGTTCCATGGGTTCCTCTCGGGTGTTGGGTTATCGCTTCTTGTACAAGTTCCCTATCGTCGTGACAGGCGTTAGGAAGCAATGAACAGCCCGAGATATCAAGGGCAACGTCCCACCACGGACACGTGTGGAAACTACCCCTTGTGCTGGTGTGGGACCATGGGGCGCGCGCTCGTATCACATGTGCCCTGGGCATGAAACAACCCCCTACGCCTACAAACGGCATAAGGGGTTGTCACGGGCGAGCGTCACTACTCAGCGCGTGGCGGCGGCATCCTCCTGGTAGTAGTCCTTGAGGATTGCGATGACGCGTTCCCTAACATCCCCTGGTGTGTAGGGGTGTTCCGCGATAAGCCTGAACACCTCATAGTCATCAAAATGGCTGTAGTAGTGCATGGAGTCGTAGTGGTCAATGGAGTTGTGCACGTTTCGCATGACCGCTTCTTGGTAGTAAAAACAACACTCGCACAGGTCGTGCGGCGCGTGCCCTTTGCTCTGGGCGCTGTGCTGGTCAGTGATTGTGGTCCATCCCCGGAAGTCATCCTGATACTTACTCCAAAATGCGATGGTGCGCTCAGCGATGTACCGAATCTGTTCACCCATCAACACCCGGGACTTCATGATGCCAAGCCGGTTGTCGGTCCGTAGCGCAGGGTCGTCCATGAGGAGCAGTCCCTGTGGGGTGATGTTCCGGCTTCGAGTGATGTGGTCCATAATGGCGCGGATATCCTCTTGGCGGCAGTATGGCTCCTCCCATCGTTGCCCGTACTCGTCGCGCATGAACCTGAGTAGTTCCCCCAGTAGGGGTTCCAGGTTGCCGCTGTTGGGGTGTTCGATGATGCGACGGAACGCGAATGTGTAACCCGCACCGCGCGCAATGATGAGCAGGGTGTCCTCATAAGTACGCGGGTCGTTGAGGAGCCAAGCGCTTGTTTCGCGGTCAGGGTTGCTGAAATCGAAGTTCATGGGGTTTCCTTCCATGGGTGGTTGGTGGCTGACATTGTATTTATCGGGGGCTGGCGGGGGGTATGGGCGTGAACTGACCTAGGCGTTGTCCCAAATCTAAAACGTGTGGAAAGTACCCCTTGTGCTGGGGATGGGATGCCTGAACCCTGGGTATGAGACGAACCCCCACGCCAACGACTCGATGCGCTGGGGTGGGGGTTCGTGGTTCACGAGCGGGGGGAGTGCCGCTCAGTTCAGTGCTAGTGCTACGCGCGCCTCAATCTTTCGGTCCAACTCTTGGTCCAGCACCATGAGCCGGTACTCGGCGGCACGGCGCACCCGCTCGTGGTCGTCCATGCTCAGTTCAGCGAACGCGTCCTCAGGGGCGGTGCAGTTGTAGCACACCCCCTCACGCACCCATTCGCTCTCGTGGCGAACAGCGAGTAGCAGGAGGTCGTAGGGGAGCCGTGGGTTGCTCGCCATGGTTCCCTGCACCACCTCATCGCCGCTTTCCCACAACGTGTACAGGGCGGCAAGGGGAGTGGACTGGTTGCCAGCGACACCCTCACGGACCTTGAGGTCAGGATGCCGTGCGAGGTCGCTGAGCACCCTTATGGGCGTGTGCTGGTTCCAAGACACGCGTGCCACAACCAACGGGGATTTGTCCTGTGCCAGACGCTTGAAGGTCTCGCTACTGGTCCCGGTGTGTGTGGCAACGGCGATGCGGACAGAACTGGATTCGTCCCGCGAGAGTTTGTCCAGGAGGTCCACGGTGCACGCGGAGTTGTATGCCACTGCCTCGCGGATGCGGTGGTCCTCATCCTGGCTGAGCACGAGAAGCAAGTCGTATGGCGTCTCGTGGTCGTACGCCATGCTGAGGCGCTCAGAGTGGGATTCGGGGATGCCCGGGATGGGGGCTGGGATGTTGAGGAGCATGGGGTTCCTTCCATGGTGGGTGGAGCGGCAACCAAGGAAGTCACCGCGTCTTGCATGGAGGGTTATCGGGCGCGGTGGGGGGATTTGCTGGTGGCTCTGGGTCACCGGAATCGGGTCAGGTCCCCGTGCTGGACATGTGGAAATGCCGGTGGGGGAGCCGGAGTGCAGGCGGGGGGCATTGGGTCCTTTTTTATGAACGGGCGGGATTTCCCCCTGTGTGAGACCGGACCCCTGCACAAAAATGGACCTGCCAAAAAGGTGATGCCGGTTTAGAACATGGGGCGGGGAGTGGGTTGGGGGCGGCATTACTGGGGTTCACGCCCGATAAATAAGGGCGTACACATCCATACCCCTACCTAAGGACCACCCCATGAAAACCTACCTACCACATCCACGCACAACCCCTATGGGAGGTGAACGGCGGCAGGAACTCCACAGCGAGGAGGGCTTCACCCTGATTGAACTCCTCGTCGTCATCCTCATCATTGGCATCCTCGCCGGTATTGTCATTCCGATGTTCCTTAACCAGCGCAAGGCGGCACACGACGCCGCAGTGCTCAGCGACGTTCGCAACACGGCGGAGGAGTTTGAGACCCGGAACGCGACGCGGCAGGATTCCCCAGTTCCAGGAACCGTTATCGCGAAACCGCTGTTCATCGTGGGCGCGGGTCCGTCGCTCGTCAGCATGATGGTCTCGGCACAGACCGGAAAGGGCTTCCAGAACGATTTCCACACCAGCGATGGGACCTCCATCACCGTGGCGGCGAACGATGGGCGCGGCTCGTTCTGTCTCGTGGGCGTGAACCCTAAGGGCGACAAATACAGCGGCAAGCCGGGGCAGTACTCCACCTGGGACTCCCGTGCTGGGGGCTTGAACCGTCGTGGCGGCGCGTGCACCGATGCTGTGTTGGCGAAGTTCGACCAGCCAGCAACGTCCAACACCCCAGCGCCGGAACAGCCGAAGCCAGAGGTCCCAAGCGAGGAGCCGAGCACCCCGGCACCAGCACCAAGCACCCCGGCACCAAGCACCCCAGCACCAGCACCAAGCACTAGCACCGCTCCACCAGTGAGTGGTGGCTCCACAGGGGGCGGCACCACCACCCCAGCCGGTTGCGCCCCTGAGGATGCGGCGCGCTACGTGAAGGGCAAGCAACTTCCTGTGGAGGCTTTTGAAGTGGGTTACCTAGATGTGAGGTCGGAAACGATGGGCAGTGCAAGAGTTGCAAAGCAAGTGCAGGTTGATATGGGCTATAAGTTGTCCGCCCAGGCAATAAAATGCGGCGTCAAAAAGGGTACCTCCATGCGAGGTGCCTCCATCGGCACAGGCAACGCGTTCCTTTTGAACAGCGGCATCCGCTACGAGGGCATGACCGGAAAAATCATTCGCGCTGAGGGTGCCGCTGGCGTAGTGGACGCGGTTTGTAAAAAGGGTGAAAATGGCACCGAGGCGTGCGGCACCACAGGCGTGGGAGGGTATGACCTTACGGGTGCTACCAGCACTATAGACAATAATGTCACCAAGGCGTCTTTGGGCTTCAAGGTCACGGTTGACGGCTACGGCACTACCACCATCTATCTGAATGGTGCTTTAGACGGCGGGGTCTCATTCCCGCACCGCTCAAATGAAATGAGTGTGACCGCCGCCCCATCCATCTGATTCGTTCCACCACCACAAGGACCCCTCCGTGCACAGCGTACCGAGGGGTCCTTGTCTGTGTGCAGGGGGGTTTAGAAAGTGCGGCATGAGCCACGTGGGGCGATCTGTGCGGGTGCCTGACGCGCGATAGGGAGTGTGTGCAAGGCAGTCACAGAGCCCCAGATTCAGCGGCACCCAGAATCACCCCCACTCCTGAAAGGAACCCCCCCATGCAACAAAACACCGAGACCACCCCCTCCACCGCCCCCTCCACCGCCCCCGCCACACGCTCCCGCTCAATGCGGACCCCACTGCTCACCGCTGGCATCATCGCGGCATTGGGCGTCACCTCATTGGGCATGGTGACGGCAACGGGTGCGAACGCGTCCGGCAGTAGTGCTCCGGCACCGGCTCAGAGCGTCTCAGCGCCCACGGCACCGCGCCCTGGCACAGAAGCCCCCAGCACCTCCCCGCTCCCGTCCACAACCCCCACAGCGAACCCGTGCGCCGAGTTCCGTCCAGGCAAGCCACTGCCCGCGTCAGCGTTTGAGGGGTCATATGTCACCATCCAGCGCGAGACCACGAGCCGCACGGGGAAGCAAGCGAAGGTTGCCGTGGGCATCAAGACCAGCCCTTTGGCGGCGCAGTGTGGGGTCAGGAAGGGTGACCGCATTGTGGGTACTTCCTCAACCCCAAGTGCCTTCGAACTGAGCGACCACACGCGGACCACTGGCACGCTCGTGTTGATGAATACGGTGCGCGTCAACGGTGCCGCTGGGGTCCCCAACCCAGCGTGCTACGGCGGCGTCGCTGAGGCGTGCAGTGACCCATCCCCGACGTATGCCCTCAAGAGTTCCGGCACCGAAGGAGCGTCCATCGACAAAATCTCTGTGCCACTGAGCGTGACTGTTCCGGGCTACGGGACCACGAACCTATATGTGAACGGCGGTACCCCGTCAGCGTCTGTGAGCGTGAAGCCGCTGGTCTGAACACACCGCCCCAACCCGTGGGACCCCTTGCGCCTTCCCCAGGCGTGAGGGGTCCCTTGTTGTACCCCCAGAACCCCCGGTTTAGAAATCGGGTTGTGGGAAGCCAGCACGCGGCGAGGGGAGTGGTGCCCAGCGATAGGGAATGTGTGAAGGCGAGGAAGGCGAACTTCCAGACCAAGACCCCCAGACCCCAAGCGCTTCCCGAAAGGACCACCCCATGACAACCCCAACCTCCTCCCCATCGTCCGACCGTCGCCGTGGTTCGAAGTTCCTCGCGTGGGGCGTCCTCGCCGCCGCTGGTGCCGGACTGGTCGCCCTCAACGTTGGCGGGGGCGACATTGCCTCCGCCGCGACTTCCACCCTTACCGGCTCCGGTCCGCAAACAGGCGTCGAGTGCACGTCCTCCGGCACCTACGCGTTCATCGACTGGACCCTTGCCGAGGACGCGCCGAAGCCCGAGACCTTGAAGGTTTTCGTCCGTGAAGGCGAAATCGGTAGCGCCATTCCTGAGGGCGCACCATGGCACGAAATCGAGAAGGACGCACACGAGGATGGTGTTCGCCAGCCGTTCAGCATCCGTGATGCGTCCGTGGCATACATGGGCGACGAGAGCGAAAATAACGGTTCATGGCTCAACGACATCCCCGGCGTACAGACGGCGAAGGACTGGCTTGACCCTGACGCGGCGAAGGAGCGAGATGCCGCCATGCACGACCAGATGGATTCCTTCATGAAGGGTGACCTCGATATCTCAGCATTCGGTCCCGTGACCCACAAGCGCACCCTCGCGCTCGAAAAGGCTGTATTGAGCCCCCAGGTGCAGGATATCGACATTGAGGTGCGTGGCGCTGACGGGAAGGTTGTCCAGCACGCTGAGTACCGTCCGGGCAACTACTTCGCCCCGTGCACCGTGAAGTGAGGGGACTGGACCCCGACAACACGCAATCCAGGAGGACGCCAGCGGCTATCTTGCACCGCTGGCGTCCTCCTTTGCGTGCGTGTGGAAAGGGTTCGTGGGGTTGATCGAGGCGTGATCGAGGCGTGCTCGGGGAGCGGGGGAGTGGCACGGCGTTGACCAGCACATGTGGACCCGCGTCGTTTCCCCATGTGCGATTGGGTCCTTTTTTATGTTGGGGACTGATTCCCTGGGCGCAGGACCGGAACACAAAATAGGACCTACTGGGGCGGCTCGGTGTGCCGCGCTCCACATGGGGTGCGGTGCTGGGTGTGGGTGACCCATGTGCGATGAGGTCTCGGACACCCCGCACGATGAACCCCCATACCCCCTTGCTCACCATCAGCGGCGGAGCGTCAACACAAAAATGGACCCAGTAGGCGGCGGAGTGGCACGCATATTTGACGGGGGTACTAGACATATTTGACCAGGGTTCTAGACATATTTGACTAGGGTTCTAGACATATTTGACAAAAGTACTAGACATATTTGACAAAAGTACTAGACGTATTTGACTAGGGTTCTAGACATATTTGACCAGGGTTCTAGACGTATTTGACAAAAGTACTAGACATATTTGACACCCTAAACCCTTGGGTAAACCTACGAGCGAAACCGTCGCCCCTGGCTTCGCTGGTCGGGTCGCCGGTTTCGCTCTTATGGGTTTTAAATCATTGAGGCTTAAATCATTGGGGGAAACCGCAAATCGCGCTCCGCACGACAAAGCAACCGCCAAGCGCAAACAACCCCTTCCCTTACCAGCAAAAAACTTCCACAACGCAACACCTGCGAAACTTGGAGTAGGTCAACGACGCAAGCAGGGCACAGCGAGATTGTTTCGCGCGGCGGGGACACAAACACGCTACGGGGTTTTGCGGTAGGCTGTTTTAGAAACCGGCACCACCGCCCCCGGAACCCCCACGACACTGCGATAGGAGGAGGGTGATGTGAATATGATGTAAGGAAGGATTTCCCATGAGCACTAACCCAGCACTAACCCCAAGCGATACCAGCGCCCATTCCGCTGATGTCGTCAACCTGTACCCCGAGGAAGGCAAGAAGCGTGGTCGCCCCCGTCAGGACCCACGCCAGTGGTCCTCCTCCACCATGGCGGCTTTCATGGCGCAACAGCCTCACGTGGCACAGGGCGGCACCGCTGACCTCGCCGCCCGTGCCCTGAGTTTCGATGTTGCCTCCTACTACAACCCCGAGAAGGGTTACGCCTACCCCACCATGGAGCGCCTAGCAACACTCACAGGCGTGAGTGCTTCCAGCATCCGCCGTCACAGCACCGCGCTGGCTTCGTGCTGGCACATCACCTCCGGGGGAGTGGGTAGCGCCTCCCGCTTCACCCCACACCCATCCCTTATGAGTGCCGCCCGTGCTAAGGGTGCCGGAAAAACGGCTGTGCGCCCTCCCAGCGCCCTGTTTTATGAGGATGGGTACCCTCATACCCCCAGTACCCCAAAAACGCCTGTAGCGCCCGTACACGGCTTCCCAGCGCCTGTGCTGGTTCCTGGGGCGCATGGCTACTGGAAAGCATTCGCGGCGTCGTCGTTGACCCCAGCGGAAAAACTGGCGGTCCTCGGCATCACGCACTCCGACCGCATTGTGCAGGTCATGGGGGCGCTGGCATACCCAGATTTGGCGACACGTGGATTCAGCATCATCCTCGCCTCGCACATCGTCCCCCAGTACGGGTGGTTCTCAACCCCCGGTGCGTGGCTCCAAGACACCTACGGGCTGACCGCTCGCCAAGTCATGACCCTGGGGCAAAAGTTGGTGGACTCCGGGCTATGGGTCCGAACCCGTGACGCCAGCACCCACCAGAACATCTGGACGTTGAGTGACCTGGCGCTGGGGCAAATCGCCGCACACGCCGCCGCAGGACGCCCCCGCATCACCATTCAGCGGTGTGTCCGGGATATCGCTGGCATCATCGCCGCCGAATGGGAAAGCATCGCCCAAGACCCGGTGCCTCCATACACCGCCAGCGACCGCATTGTGGAGGGTTCAGCCCCCGCTACCAGTGCCAATGTCGATGACGAGTACACGGAGTTCATTTAGGACCCCCAAATCGTCGCTGTACGCCCCGTGGAGCGTCTAGAACGCCGTGGACGTGTATTTGGGCGGGTAGGGGTGTTGAAACGCTTACAGGGGATTAGAATGGCTTTCCACGCTAACGAGGAGCAAACCATGCTGACCATCGCTGAATGGGAACAGAACCGCTGGGAGGCGCTTCCCGAGGCGGAGCGTGCTCGATACCGCTCCACGGCGGCGTACCTGTGCGAGGAGTACTCCCATGGGGAATCCGTCAGCCTCACCGATGTGCAGTGTGCGCTGACCGTGGGGGCGTGAAACAAGCGCCTGAACCGCCCTACGCCCAATACCCCCTCAACCCTTCACGTCCCACCCTCGTACGTGTGGAAACTCCCGGGACTCCCGTTCCAACCCCGGGGATGCCCTCGCCGTGATGGTGCTGTGCTCCACATGGGGCGAGCGTGTGGGGGTACAGGGGCATGGGGCACCGGGTCAGGGGGAGTGGTGCGGGGCACTGGGGTGCTGAACGCTGAACACGAACCCCGAGCGTCACACTCCACATGAGGGAAGGGCACTTCCCAGCACCACTCCCCAGCACTACCACTCCCCAGCATCCCGCCTCAGTCCTTGCCGGATGCCCGGGGCGGTGCTCCCTTGCCCTTCCCGCCCGTGGTCTTGGACGCCCCGGTGCCTGTGGTCCGGCGCGTAGTGGTCCGACGCGGACGACCGCTCCCGGAACCTTCCTCCTTCGCGCCCCCTTCCTGGCGCGTGTTCCCCGCCCGGGGCTTGCCCGTACCCCCAGACGCCCCAGAACGGCGCTGTGTGCCATTCTGAGGGTCTTGCGGGGGTGTGGTGGGGGATTCCCTCACTTCCTCGCTCCTACGCTGTTCCAGACGCCATTCCGCCGCCGCCCGTGCCCAGCGGCTGACCGTGGCATCGTCATCCCCGCACAGCCCCACCAGCACCTCGAAATCGAGGTTGGGGTTCACCACCGCCCCCGAACGAACCAGGGCGCTCTCATCCCCCGCCAGCCGTTCGAGTACTGCGCCGGTGGCGTGCTTCGCCATTTCCCGCCGAACCAGCCAGATTTTGTCGTTGGCGAGGATGTCCTCCACTGGGGTCCCAGCCGACCACTCCGCACATCCAATGCGAACTTCTCGAATCTCGTCGCGTGCCAGCATGAGTCTCGTTTCAGCGGTCGTGAAGGGCGAACATGCCACCCCGTACCGCACGCCCCAGTCCATGTCACGCCCCAGGATGTCGAGGTGCTCGGGGAAAAGGTCCACACAGATGCGCCGCTCCATGGGGGTGCCATGCATGATGATGCCCTTGATTTCGTTCCCGTCGTAGCGCCTCAGCACGCCCCGCAGTTCAGTTTCAAATGATTCCAACATGCCGCAAACACTAAGCGCCCCCACCGACAGTCAGTAGGGGCGCTTAGGGGGTTTTGTCCGGGGGAGGGTATTGCCGATTCGACGCTGAACCTCACCCCCTGCTCGGCTCACACGATATTGTCCCCACTGAACCGCTGTGCGAGTTTCATTTTCGCGGTAGCATTCACCGCTGGGCTCGCGCTGTAGGTGAAGTATTGGAGCACAGGGGTTTCCATGCACGCGTTGCTCAGTGCCGCAATCACCACCCCAACCAACTCGCTCGTTGGTTCCAGGGAGGCAAGATTCGCCAACACTGCCGGATGCGTGAACGGGCTGGATGCTAACGCCGTGAGCACGGCGGGGTCGGTTTCCTTTCCGGCGAGCAAGCCTTGGATGCCAGCGGGTATGCCCTCCGTTGCCGCGTAAGCCATACGGACCCCCTGATTGGAGTGACAACCGAACTGCGCGAACCCGGTGAGCACGCCCTCCGTGTGCGCCAAACCCATGTGGATAGCCGTCAACGCCTGGTCAGCGTCAATCTCATCCGGGGAGGCGGTTGGGGCGCTGGTGTCCGTGGCGGTGTCAGTATCAGCAAGGTGGGTCTCATCGGCAGTGTGCTCCCAGGAGGAGTGGTCATCGCTGGGGTTACGCCGTCGTCGTGGAATGTTCATGGGGGTTCCTCTCGGGGTAGGGGTAAGGGTAGGTAGGTAAGTAGCGGCTTGGGGGTGCCGCTGACCCATATATCCGCACCCCACCCCGCCACTCCATCGCCACCCCCGCGCCAGGACCCCTGGTTCTAAAAATGAGGGAACCCGCGAACACTTCGGACTTGTTCGCGGGTTCCCGTTTCCACACCCCATGCAGTGTGGACCTTACCTTGTATTGCTCAGCGCATTTCCCAATCCCATAGAGCAGGAGGCAACACCTACCATTGCCTTACCCGCACTTCATATCGGCACTCAATGCGAGGTTTGTTCACCGGGGCATCGAGTCGTTGGCGCAGGGGGCTCCGGTGGCGCTGTGCTGTTGTGTGCCGGGGTATGGGGTGCTGTTGTGTGCCGGGGTATGGGTGCAGGGGCGTGGAGGCGTGGTGATGGGGGAATGGTGCTGAGGGGGTCTCGCACATAGGGGGCGAAACGCACTCCCCGAGTGCCCTCGTCCCATGCTTAGACGTGTGGAAACTCCCCGCCGCCGAGGGTCCGCCCCCGACCCCCAGCACCCCAGTCCTCACCGGGGTCCGCACACCACCCCAGCACTCCGCCCCTTCCCGAACCCTTTGGCACCCTGCCTTCTAATCCCCATGCTTTGCGTCTTGACTGCACATGGGGGAGGGAGTGCCACGGGCGCACATGAGCCACGAGCAACCCATAGGCGACCCAGTACCCCCTACAGCGCTCACCCCACGCCCCAGCACCCCCTGTACGCCCCTGAGCCTCGCTCCCGTACCCCACCGCCCCACTAGCGCCCCGTGGAGCCTCCTCGTGCCGCACAACCTTCCCCAGCGCCCGTCACTGCCCCATGTGCGTTGGGGGCATCAGCATTGCGACTCCTGAGTACCCCTTCCGGCACCAACCAGGTCACGCCTCCCCGTCACAAAAAAGGACCAAGTGCCTCGAACAGGAGTCGCGTCGAACCCCTGAGCCAATGCTCGTCCCCGACGATTCAGGAGGGGAGCATCCACCACTCCCTTCCCCGAGACGCCTGTCCAGCACCAAAACCAGCGAACGCCCCTACACGCTTACCCCAGCACCTCACCTCCCGCCACGCACTCCCTGGCTCCACATAGGGGGAGCGCTATGGGATGCGACCTACCAGCAAGCACCCCACGCCCGTTGGATTCACCTAGGGGGAGGGCGAGTACCGCTTCACGCTCAATCCCCCCACATTCACCTCCCCATGCACGCCTCATCACGCCGGTCCTCGATTCCGAGCCTCACGCCCCTTGGCTCCACATAGGGGGAGGGGAGTATCAAGCACGCTCACCCCAGCACCACACACACTCCCTGGCTCCACATAGGGGTCCGCTCCACCCACACCCCTTACGGCGCACACTCCACACAGGGGTCCCCTCCACGCCCTGTACAAGGGAACCCCTATGCATCCCCCGCTCCTGTACCTACGCCCCATGTACTCCACGCCGTAGCCCCTTGCTCCGCTCACATGCAGGTGCCGTGGTCCTACAGCCCCTATACCGGCACAGGAGGGCACGAGAGGGCTCATGAGCGCATAGGGGGTGTAACAACGCCCTGCAAACCCCCTGGGGGCACCCAGAACCC
>JAXCMH010031823.1:0-11372 GCA_034783755.1 Circaetus cinereus
TGAAATCTCTGCTCTTACCTTCTTGGTTTGTGACCTTAATATAGTCTTTCTGACAAGCACTTGCCACCCTAAAAATCAAAGTATCCATGTCCACAATTAACACGACACTGCCTTTAGGGTAAACTGTACGTTCAATGTCAACATCACGATACCTAGGTGCCCCTAATCCTTCAAGCAACTTATGGCTCACTCTTGTCTCCTTACTGAATTCTTACGTGCCCTGTAGTGCGATTCCAATCGAACTTTAATGTACCTGTACATAACTTCTACAAGCTTTGGGTTCCTTTCCAAAAGATAATCTACAAAATTCTTGTAGACACGAAGCAACTCTTCCTCTTTTGTGTCATCATACTCATTGACCTTAAGGCAGTCTTTAAAAGCCATTAAGATCTGCTTAGGTCGTAACGTTAAATTAAACTGTCTGTGTGCTAAAGGGCTTTCCTCTTTAGCAATTACTAAACGTCCTTCTTCTTTTGCTTTCATCCACTCAACGAGTGGGTATGGTATTTTTTTATCATCCATACGATACACCAAATAAAAAAGGGTGCCTTTCAGCACCCTAATTGATTACTTCCACTGATCATCTTCGGCTTGCTTTGCTGGGCTCGCTTCACCTTGATTTTCAGCTACTGGTGCGTCTTGTGTTGCTGGGGCTTCTGCCAAGTTATTTACTTTACCTAAAGCACCAAACTTGTCGCCACCATCACCCTGAACTTCTACCAATTGATCGACACGAAGACCTACCAATTTTGCAAATGTACCGAATGAGTTTGTTGTAACTTCGAAAAGAACTGCACCTTTAGAACCACCACCAATTAGCTTAGTGAATGTGATGTCTGTGAGTGTACCATCTTCGCCTACTTCAAAAGCACGAGGGCGGTATTTATCAGCAATTTTCTTGGTTTCACCTGTTTCTTTGTCTTTGTACTGTGCATCTTTTTTCAATTTGATGATGAATTGTTCTTCTTCACCAATGGCATTTTCTGCACCATGCTTTTCGACAAATTCGTTGTAGTCCATTTCTTTTGCTTTCTGCTTAGGGAATGCTTTATTCCAAGCTTTAGCTGTTGCCTTATCTACGTGTGCATCTACGGCATACTCACGGTCAACTTGTGACTGATACTTCAATGAAGTATTTTTAACCTTAACATAGAAGAAAGTAGCGTTTTCAATGATGTTCAACTCTAGATTTAATGTAGACATGTATATCTCCTTTTGGTTTTTTAGACTGTCTTCCTTTGATATTGACAATCTAATTTCTTTTTGATAAACTGCATTTGCTATGCAATCCGTTTTGTGAAATTGAATAATACACCAGTAAGTGACTTTTGTCAAGAACTTTATTGTATAATTCGTGTAAATTACACTTGACCTTTCACACCAAGCATGTTAAGGATTCTATTAGCCAAAGCTGTAGAGCCCTCTTCACCATACTCTTCATATGCTGTCAATAGTGTGTAATGTACGACCTTTGCCAAGTCTTCAATTCCGTTCTTACTACGGTAACGGCTAATGTATTTGACTACATTGCCTTCACAGAATGTTAACTTGTTTTTCATGGTGTACTCTAAGGGTTGGATACCTCCACCCTTGTAGTGAGCACCACCTACTTGAACCCCGAAAGGGTTGTAAGTGTATGTGTCTTCTACCAAAATTAGTCTCCTATTTTCTCGTAAACATGACCCATAAGATAGCTCTTACCATCTTGGGATACCCTGTAATGGATGCCTACATGCTTGTAACCATCCCTAATACTTCCATCAGTCCAAAGACTGCAATAGCTATACATCACAACTCCTTATAAGTAAAAAGATTAGTGAATTTCTGAGTAACGCTTCCCAAATTGAATATCACATCCAAATGGGATTGTAATTCTTCCTGAACCTAACATTGCAGTGTTTACATCTTCCAGACTCACACGTACAAGCTCCCTTACAGACTCTTTAAGCTCTTCATCAAATTCCAGAATTAATTCATCGTGGAATGTTGCAAGCAACTTAACGTCTGCATGTGTCACACCGAAAGTACCTTTATCGAGGTGACCATAAATATTTAACAACCAAAGGTCTAAGATATAACTACCACTACCCTGAATCAGAGTAGAGAAGGAATCCTTAGCAACCTTCAAGTTATATAGTAAACCATTTAAAGGGTTCAGCTGGAACATACCAAAGCTGGTTTTTATCTTAACCTGTTCATCAGCAACAGCATTAATTGACCAGTTAAGCTTTTTGTATGATTGAACCAAGTTTTGACCTAATTCAAGCTCAATTTTTGCTGTACGTGCAACAGTCTTAGCACCAGCTCCATACTGACAAGCATAGTTTGTAGATTTACCCTTACCACGCTCCTTCTCAATGAAAGACTTTAAGGCTTTTTTACTTTCCTCTGGCATGTCAAGCATACGCTCAAGCTCAGGTGTCATTGGGTAATTCTCTACAGGGAAACCCTCTTTGTAGATCTTCCAGAAGTTAATCTGATCACGTGTCAGTAGACCACCAATATATGCAATCTCTAAGTGTGGATCGAAGTCAGACTTCATTTGTGAGTCCACATACTCAGGATCATGAGGATATTGGAAGTTGAATTTGAGAATGTTTTCCAGTGCTGATAGATCGGCACCACAGAACATCTTCCCTTCTTTTGCAATCAACATACCACGAATTTCTTTACCCTTTGAAGCTCTCAGTGATGGCAAGTTAACACAAGGGGCTTTGTGCTTAAGTCTGAGTGTGTTCGTAAACCCACCAGCTGTAGCGACCACAGTATCAGTACCATCAGCATCCATACGATCTAAGAAACCCTTCACGAGGCTTCTACGGTGTTTAAGTACACCAAGACCAACCAAGTGCATTACGTCAGGTAATTCCTCAGAGAGCTCTACGATAGAAGGGCAGACCTCACCACCTGAGTTTTTGATATAGACCTGTGGAATAGATCTTGTGTTCCCATCATCATCTTTTTTAAATTCAAAAGTCAGTGGCACCCAACCGAGAGTAAATAACCAATCCTTAACCTGTTGAGGGCTTTGTGGGTTTGGTTCTTCATAACCTGTAACGACTTCAATAGTACCCTGAAATTCGAAAGGTAGGTTGTGTTCCTCTGTGAGCTCTTTCCACTTTTGACCTGTAGCAGACAGCTCACGATTCAATTTGAAAGGCTTCGCTGGGGGCTTTCTTTTAGCCTTTACAGGCACTTTAGGCATGATCTGGCGTAACACTACCAGCTTCTCTTCAACTTCGTCTGAGAGGCTCTTATACAGCTTCTCAGCACTATCTCTGTCGATCTTGATAGATACGTCAGCTTGATCAGCCAATTGGCGCATTTTAAACATTAAATAGCGAATACATTTGTGATTGCAGAAATCTATGTCAGACATGCGTCCATAGAGCTCTTCAAAACGTCTTTTGAGTTTTTTGTAAGTTAAGGCTTGGATCTTAACGTCTTCCTGAACACGATGGTCGTAGTCAGCCTGTGTCAAGTCCTTCCAGTCTTTAATCTCTGGTTTAGGTACACCAAACTCATCACCATAGGATTCAAGACCATGCCTTGCTCTATCCCTATCTAGGTACCATGAGATTGCTAAAGAGTCAATGAATAAGACTTTTGAAACGTCAAACCCAAGTAACTCTAAAGCTTTTTTGTCATACCCAATACCGTTGTGCATAACTAACACGATGTGACGATCCAAGAATTTTGCAATCCTCTCACGGTCTTCATCTGTATCGCAATGAAATGTCCAAGTGCTTCCAGTCGTCATGCTGGTAGCACATAAATTGTGCAACTTAGCACTAGATCCCTGAGCGATTAAATCGTCAAGTAAACCTGTCGTTTCAATGTCGGCAGAATAAATACCGACACACTGGTTAACATCAAACATTACAACTCCTTAATTAGAAGCCATCACCACCTACATCTTGTTTTGGTCGTAAGGCTGAAAATTGATCTTTAGGTTGGTCATCATCACTATGCTCTTCATCCACAAAGTGGTATCCAAGGTCAAGGTCTTTAATGATCTGACCTTCAACATCATCTTTGAAGAAGCCATGACGCATAGCAACACTGTAAGGGTACAGTCTATGTGCATGTTTACGATAGAATACCTTACAAGCAATTTGAGCAGTCTCACCGAAAGGTCGATTCTTCAAGACACCAATGATGGTTGAGTTACGTTCCCTCTCAGTCTCAGCATTCTTGTCCCTAAAGATTGCGAATGTAATTGTAGCTGACTTGGCAATGGCACCTGAACCCTCAATGTCATCCTCACTAAAGAATGCACCTTCACTTGCAGACTTCTCACCGTTATTAACTTTACGGATGTGTACACCTAACAAGAAGATTGTACCATAAAGTCGCTTGCATTCCTCTAAGAATAACATAAAATCACGTTGCTCTTCATTCGACTTTGAGCCGATAAGGTTTTGCAGTGGATCAATAACAACGACTTCACAGTTTAAAACTTTGATAGAATGCAGAATGACGTTTTTAGCTTGGGTTAACGTGCTAAATCCTTCTTCAATGAAGACGAATCTATGGTTTCCCTCTTCATCATACAGCAACTTCTCAATTTTATCTTGGTTGTCAAGCATAAGTCTACGCTGTTCTGATTTTGGCAATCTTGCAAGCTTAATACCTATAGCACGACTGGCAATTTTCAGACCATACTGTTTGGCATTATCCTCAAAAGAGAAGATTGCTGTTTTCTTACGGCTGTCAATGATAATGGCATCCTTGAATTCCTCCATGAATGTCGTCTTACCGCTTGATGTTTGACCAGCAAACAATACGATAGATGATTTAGGAATGATTGGTATCATACCCTTAAGATCCATCATGTATGGAGGTAGATCAATACCATCTTCCTCTTCGGTTGACTCTAAAGCATATTGGAATAGGGCACCTGAATGGATAATACCAAAGTTCTCTGCTGGGTTAACATTCCAGTAGGCATCTTGTGCAAACTTATCTTGATCACCACTTTCGATGTACTTGTTAGGATCTTTGTGTCGTAAATTGGCAATGAATACCTTATCACGTGGTAAGATCTTCAAGCACTCTTCAATAGCTGATTTACCAGCATCGTCATTGTCAAGACACAGAATGATCTTCTTGTGCTTATTGACATACTCAAAGTTTGCTTGGATACAGTCATGTACACTACCCTCACCGAGTAGAGGTGTAACGACATTGACAGTCTTGTTGTACTTTCTCAAAGGCTCTAACATCTGGATAGCACTTACAAGGTCAATCTCCCCACCTACGATCATTAAGGTTTCTGCAATGGCATTAGTCTGCCCACCAAAGGTGTTGACTTTACCGACATAACCTATTGAACGGAAATCTTTAGGGCGTTTACGGATTTTGTAACCTGTGACCTTGATTTCACCATCTTCAATGATAGTTGCTGGGAACCACATTTCAGCGACCTTACCGTCAGTTTCATCGTAAACCCAACGGATGTTTAGGCTCTCACAGACAGCTGGATCAAGCCCCCTGTAGGGCGACATAAGCTTTGGTGAGGTGTCTTCCTCAACAACCTTTTTGTATGATGCCTCTGTCAGTCTTTTTTCAAAAAGCTTTTTGATGTCTCTCTCAGACAGTACAGCTTTAGGTTTTTTAGAGTTCTCTTTCGATTGCTCTAGAGTGTCACGGCTAGGGATGTTAAAGCCACACCCAGAACCAGAAGCTCCTGAGCCAAAGCAGTTAGCACCACCAAAGTTGGAATAAACGTAAAGGTTATCTCCATGTTTATCTTTACCCTCCGATCTGCATTTTGGGCAAAAGGTTTTACCTTCACCATTTTCAAAGTCGATATGGCTAACGTCATGACCATTCCAAGTCTTCATGTCGCCATCATAGAAATCCTTACTCAAAATTTACTCCTATTTATTCTTAATCTAGTGTGTCATAAGCCTCTTGTGGCTCATAACCATCTTGCCATAGGGAACGGCAATTGGTTTTAATTTCATCTTGTCTGTCATCTGGTAACATGTTAAAATCAATACCATCCTGTTCAAACAAACTTACAATTACATTAAAGAAATCGCTAAACTTCATAATATTACCTTCAATCTGATCTACAATAACACCACAGTCCCTCAAAATTTGAAGACCTCTAGAATCCCTGTAGGTTGACAAAAAAACTACTCGTTTAATTCCAGCACTAACCAGCATAGATGCACATTGTGCACAAGGCGAAACTGTCGTATATATTGTTGCATCGACAGTGCTTACACCTTCACGAGCTCCTTTAAGAATGCAATTCAGCTCTGCGTGGATAACCTCTTTTTTAGTTTCAAGTCCAATGTAAACATACTTAGGAGATTCACCAAATTGAGTAACCAAGTCATAGACAGGATCTTCTAGTGTATTACCAAGCTGTTGTGGCAAGCCATTAACACCAGTAAGTATCACACCATAATTAGTCACAAGAATAGCCCCGACTTGACCTCTAACCCCATGAGAGATTGAAGCCATGTCAATAGCCATACCCATATACAATCTGTCAAGTTTTGAAATCTTAGGCATTAATGATCGTACCTATTTGATCAAGCATAGCATCGTCAACCAGACCGTAGTAAGATATAAAATCCATAGAGAACATTGTAGACAGCATTTTAAGATCCTCAAAAGATGAAGAGAAGATTAGCTCACCACTGTACAATTGAATCACCATTACATAGCCATTGATTTGACCTTTAAGTGATCTGTATATTGTACTTAACTCATCTTGGATTTTAATGCTTTCAATGCCTGTAGGGTCTGGGAATAAGCCCTGAGAGATTTGAACGATTTTACTACAGTAGTGCATAAAAACATCTACTGGGGGTAGGTATGCAACCATAATAAACTCCGAATTGCTTTTAGATTTAATGTTACTACTGTTTTTGTAATTGTCAACAATATTAGTGTTGTACTTTTGTACGTTACAATACAGACACAATTCTAATACAAAAAATTACTTGACAAACACCATAAATATGCTACTATATATTTTTCTTTTTACTCTTTTTCTTTTTAAAATAAGATTTATACTATAGTGTTTATTTAAAGGGATCTATAAGGGAACCATCAGTGTTCTATAGTAATAGATACTGCAACAAATGTCAATATCAATAATCCTCTTTAAATGTAGCATTTTGTAATTTCATATCGTAAATTCTTTGTTGTGCTTCGTTGACAACAGATTTAAAAACAGAGCCACCTACAGGTTTACTTACAGGTTTATTTACAACAGCATCTGCAATAGGTGCTGATTTTTTTGTGCCTAAAATAAGTTTCCGTAATTGTTCTGGCATAGCAATAGCCCCTTTAGGTGCCTTACCATACTCTTCGAAAGCTTCTTTCATACTTTTAGTTGAAGCCAACCCTGTAGAATTATCTTGAGCTGGAACACTTACAGGTTTCTTTTTTGCAATAGCTGGTACTACAGCCTTAGCTACTGCCTCTACTTTTTTAACAACACCATTGAAAGCATCAAGCATATCTCTGGCTTTTTGTGTTAAACGATAATGTGTTGTTCTCTTTAAACCTTTGTCAAAAGAGATTGTAAGGTAACCAGCATCAATCAATTTTTGTTTTGCACGTTGTACTGTAGTCACACTCAAGATACCTTCAAGATCATCTGAAATTTCTTGGTTGGTGCGATAAACTACTTCGTTTGATTTGAACCACTGATACAACTGTTGAAAAACAAGAGCTGTTGATCTTCCGACTTCCTTTGAAAGTGTTGGTATTAAGCTTTTAATCATTTGTGTTCCTCCTAGTGATGGAAATAATACACCAATTAAGGATTTTGTCAAGTTTTAAAACCCCCAAAAGAAAAAAGATATTTAAACCTATTTATCCCTATTAAACATTTTGTCAAATTGAACTACAGAAGTACATAATGAACTACAGTAGTACAAAATGAACTACCAAATTTAGACATAAAAAAAGACCACCTTTCGGCAGTCTGGAGAAATAACTTAAGTTTATGAATTTCTTATAGTTTTTAACTTACGATAACGAGCTTTCCTCAGATCACATTTATATTTGTGAAGTGTGAAAGAGCCCACGATTACTGCTACAACAACCTGATAAAACAGAGTTGCTAATTGTACTTGATGGTGTTGGTTTAATAGAACACCTGTACCAGCTAGAAGTGCTAAAGCGAGTAGGAAATCTACATACTTTGGGATTGTCATTTTACGGTGTACCATGATAAAAAAGAAACAGAACATCGTAAATAAGATTGACAGTTTACTGACTTCCAGCATTATTAGAGCTGTTTGCATTTTCGCTATCTCCATCCTTGTCTTTATCGTAATGGTCAATAGTTTTTAAAAACTTAGATCTGACCAATTGTAGACCAGCTTCGGCTGTACTCTTACCGATAGCACCTAAAATAAAACCAAAAAGTTCTGGATAGGCATCATTCGCTAAGAAGTGACTTGCTGGTTCTGAGAATACTATACAGAGAATAAATCCACAGAAGAAACCGATTAAACGATCCTTCATCGGTTCCTGACTAAGCAAGAATCCAAAAGTTGCACCTAGAGTACCTGTGAAGATAACGTGCATGTGTGATTTGATTCCTAATAGAACTTGACTGAAAAAGTCCATATTTAACTCCCTTTAATGTGGAATTCAGTTCTTATTTAGATTTGCATTGTAAGCATCTACAGATTTGTATATACTGCTTATGTCTGCATTACATTTTTCAAGCTCTACCTTTGCTCGTTCAAGGCTTTTTCCAGCTTCTCCATAAGCATCATTCGTTTCTTGATATGATCCGTTAAGAACATTGATGTATCGTAGATAGGTTGATGTGGGAGTGCTATCGGTGAAGCCTGTAATTTGACTGTTGAGCTTTTGGTACAAGCTGTCAGACTTAGCATTAGACTGAGCAATAGAATCTCTAAGATTTTTAATTTGTTCATCGTGCTTTTCCTGATTTTTTAAAAACCCATCTGCTACATCAGCCTTTAGAGTAACTGAAAGCTTCTCTAAGTGCTCATTCTGAGTTTTGATCTGTTCGGCTGTAACTAACTGCTGTGCCTGTATGCGAGATAACTCGCCCTCAAGATTCCTATTTTGTGTATAGAGACCTGAGAGCAAAGCTACCAAGAACAAAGACACCAGTCCAACCATAAAACCCTTCCAGTGCTTGACTATCAGGTTTAAAATTAAAGCTAGTGTCATGATGTTAATCCTTATGCACCACTAAACGGTACGTCACTGTCATACAGTGTGAATGTCCCATCAGTGCCTTTGAACAGGATGAAGTATTGTAACTTTGCAAATCCATCCACTACTGTCAACACTTGGAATGTAAGTGATTGACCATTCTCTAGTGGTGTACCTGAGAAAGAGACAAAACCATCAGCAGTAACAGCAACTTTATCACTGCCTAAAGCTAAGTGTGTTATTAACTTTGGAGTGTAGTTAGCTGGTGAATATTGAGGAACAATTTCAAAGTTAGCTACAGATGAATCCTTGGTGTAAGTGAAAGTTACGTCTGAAAGACCACTCCCACCCGAACCACCACCATTTTCTTTTACATAGTCTAAAAGGTCAGGTAGACGAATTAGACCTGTAGGGCTGTTATGAGCAAAAATTAGCTCGTGACCATTTAAAGCCATTTAAATTATCCTTTTCCGTTAAAATTTACGCACCACTGAATGGGTCGTTGTTATCGTACAAGTGGAAAAGACCTTCTTGGTCTCTTTGTAGGATGAAGAACTTCAAACGAGCATAACCATCAACGACAGTCATGATTTGAAACTCGATAGCACCACCATTAGCGATGCTGTTAGAGTCTACAGTAACGTAACCATTAGAGTTGATACGAACCTTATCTGTGTTTATTGCAAAAGATGCTTTCAAAGATGGTTGGTAGTTTTCAGGATCATAGAAAGTTACGAGCTGGAAGTTAGGAGAAACACCTGTCTCATCCTTTTGGATGTCCATGCCAACAGCAAGTAGACCATTACCATTACCACCAGTGCCACCACCAGATTCTAGATTTCCGACACGTGTGCTTAGGTTATTGAAGTCAGCTGTGCTTGTTGCACCAACATCACTGGCTGTTAGAACAACCTCACCTGTCTTACCGTTTACAGAAGACACTGCACCAGTACCACCAGTACCGCCAGCATTCTCAATAACAAACTCTAAAAGGTTTGTCAATTTAACTAAACCGCCCTTGATGTTGTGGGCAAGAAGTAGTTCATTTCCAGTTAATTCCATTATATTTTCCTCATAAAGATCTCATGACAGTATCTGGGTATGACCTGTCATCTGTGTACGGCTCATAGTATTTCCCTTGTAAGAAATAACCAAAGCTATCGTTTGTAGTGTAAGTTAAAGATGTTTTCATGATTTGTTCATAGTTTCTCAAAACAAATCTATCAGTAACCCCACCAAAGTGAAGTTTAAAGTCACCCATGATTCGCTTCCAAACCTCTGTAGGATAAGGTGAATCAGGAATAAAGTTAAAGTTAGATGCTGTATTAGCATCTGGCACAAAGCTTGACATGTAGAATGTCTTAGACTTCATGTAGGCAAGTCTGTTGAAGAGCTTATCTGTGTCTGTTAAAATGTTCGCTAGGTTAGGTGTATAATCCCACATTTCTTGATCGCACTTAACACCTAGGAAATCTAGGGTAGGTGACTTCAAACTGTCTGTAAGGTTAACCTTTTCCATAATTGAAGGTCTTGCAGTGTAAATGTCAGCAACAGAAAGGATTGCACCTAACTGAGAGGTGATGTATTTCTGTAGGAGTGTTGACTTGATAGAGCTAAGGAACTTTACTATAGATTCCGCTAGGAATGATATGTAGCGTAATTCTGTAGGATCAGTCGTGTTGGCACTGTCAAAAACATTCAGGATTATTGGAGGGTTCATTCCTGTACTCGTGCTAAACTCTTCTCGTGTACTATCATCAAAACCTGAAAGGTTGTTGTTTAAGCTAATAGCCCATCTAGGACTGTCTACAGCTAATCTGATAGGTAGTCCACTGTTGTACAGGAATTCAGAAAACTCACTGAAAGCATTCTTCATAAATGTTAAAAAATCACCATTGGTCAAGCTGTTGAGGTAAGTTGGAGCACGATTGAAACCTTGACCTGCAAGCCCATTCGCATCTCTTTGCAACCAACCATCAAGACCAATGTCTTGGCTTACTTCAATTGGAACCATGAATGTAGGTAATTGGTTAGAGTCCTTCATAGCCTTACAGAAACCATCATGCCATACTTTGCAAGGTAGATTTAAAACTCTTTGCCCTAGGATAACGATAGGTGACACCTTAAGCACACCATCGACTGGAACCAATTCAGGGTATCTTTGAACACCTACAGTGTGGTAGATGCCAGAAACGTAACCTAAT